>JAWPHD010007852.1:0-122859 GCA_037043455.1 Cyrtodaria siliqua | reverse complement strand
TAAGAATTGACTAAAACAACACAAAATATGTAAAAAAATAAATATACATATATTAGATTTTCAAGTTGGGGTGGGGTGGGGGCTGGGGGAGCGGGGGTGAGAGGCGGGAGTGGGTTGGGAGGGGGGAGGGGCAACAAATATGTGTCAGAATTGACTAAAGCAACACAGAAATATGTAAAAAAAAAAAAAAAAAAGTTTCAAGTGGGGGTGGGTGGGGGTGGAGCGGGGGTGAGAGGCGGGAGTGGGTTGTGGGGGGGAGTGGATGGGGGCAACATATATGTGTAAGAATTGACTAAAACAACAAAGAAATATGTAAAAAAAAAGAAAAATATTTTAAGTGTGTGTGTGTGGGGGGGGGGGGGGGGGTGAGAGTGGGGGGGGGGGGGGGAGGGGGCAACATATGTGTAAGAATTGACTAAAACAACACATAAATATGTATAAAAAAATAGTTTCAAGTAGGGGTGGGGTGGTGGGGAGCTGGAGTGAGAGGCGGGAGTGGGTTAGGGTGGGGGGTGGCGGAGTGGGGCGGGGGCAACATCTATGTAAGAATTGAGGGGGGAGGGGAGGGGGCAACATATATGTGTAAGAATTGACTAAAACAACAAAGAAATATGTAAAAAAAAAAAAGAAGAAGATTTTCAAGTGGGGTGTGGTGGCGAGCGGGGGTGAGAGGCGGAAGTGGGTTGTGGTGGGGAGGGAAGGGGGCAACATATATGTGTAAGAATTGACTAAAACAACAAAGAAATATGTAAACAAAACAAAAAAAAACAGGTTCAAGTGTGGTGGGGGGTGGGGGGGGTGGGTGAGAGGCGGGGGTGGAGGGAGGGTGGGAGGGGGCAACATATATGTGTAAGACTTGACAAAAGCAACACAGAAATATGTAAAAAAAAAAAAAAAATTCAAGTAGGGGTGGGGTGGTGGGGAGCGGGGGTAAGAGGCGGGAGTGGGTTGTGGGGGGACGGGAGGGGGCAACATATATTTCAAGTAGGGGTGGGGAGGTGGCGAGCGGGGGTGGGGAGGGGGCAACATATATGTGTAAGAATTGACTAAAACAACAAAGAAATATGCAAAAAATAAAAAAATAAAAGTTTTAAGTGTGTGTGGGGGGGGGGGGAGAGAGGCGGGGGGTGGGAGTGCAGGGGGCAACATATATGTGTAAGAATTGACAAAGCCACACTGAAATATGTATAGTTTCAAGTAGGGGTTGGGTGGTGGGGAGCTGGGGTGAGAGGCAGGAGTGGGTTAGGGTGGGGGGGGGGGGGGGGCGGAGTGGGGCGGGGCAACATCTATGTAAGAATTGACTAAAACAACAAAGAAATATGTATAAAAAAAAAGAAAAAGTTTCAACTGGGGGGGGGGGGGGGGGGGGGGGGTTGAGAGGCGGGAGGCGGGGGAGCAACATATTTGTGTAAGAATTGACTAAAACAACAAAGAAATATGTAAAAAAAAAGAAAAAAGTTTCGAGTGGAGTGGGGGGGGGGGGGGGGGGGGGGGTGAGAGTGGAGTGGGGGAGGGGCCAACATATATGTGTAAGAACTGACAAAAGCAACACAGAAATATGTAAAAAAAAATAGTTTCAAGTAGGGGTGGGGTGGTGGGGAGCTGGGGTGAGAGGCGGGAGTGGGTGAGGGTGGGGGGGGGGGGTTGGCGGAGTGGGGCGGGGGCAACACCTATGTAAGAATTGACTAAAACAACAAAGAAATATGTATAAAAAAATAAAAAAGTTTCAACTGATGGGGGGATGAGAGGCGGGTGGGGAAGGGGGGGGGGGGGGGGAGAGGGCAACATATATGTGTAAGAATTGACTAAAACAACAAAGAAATATGTAAAAAAAAAAAATATTCAAGTGGGGTGTGGTGGCGAGCGGGGTTGAGAGGCGGGAGTGGGTTGTGGGGGGGAGGGGAGGGGGCAACATATATGTGTAAGAATTGACTAAAACAACAAAGAAATATTTAAAAAATACAAAATAAAACAAGTTCAAGTGGGGTTGGGGGGGGGGGCTGGGTGAGAGGCGGGGGTGGAGGGAGGGTGGGAGGGGGCAACATATATGTGTGAGACTTGACAAAAGCAACACAGAAATATGTAAAAAAAAAAAAAAGTTTCAAGTAGGGGTGGGGTGGTGGGGAGCGGGGGTAAGAGGCGGGAGTGGGTTGGGGTGGGGGCCGTGGTTGGGGGCCGTGGTTGGGGGCAACATCTATGTAATTGACTAAAACAATACAGAAATATGTAAAAAAAAAAATGTGGATGGGGGTGGGGGGTTGGGGTGGAGCCCATGCCCCAATATGGGTGAAGTAATAAGATGCATAATGTTATAACAAATCCCAAACCATAATTATAGATATAAACATGCTTACATGCAAACCTAGATCTGCCTTTATTGCACATTTTATGAGCCATCACAATCTGAGTTCCATGGGAGCCCAGAATTTGCAGAAGACAAAATTACTTATCCAACCCTTTACAACATACTATAAGGAAATTAATTCCAAAATTTAGTTCAGCTAGGACAAGAAATGTAAGAGATATAGACCTGTAAACACAGCTTACATGCAAAATTTGATGTGAAACAGACATATTTTAAGGGCTATCAGAATTTGGGTTCCATGGGAGCCCAGGTGTTACAGGAACTAAAATTACTTAAGCAGCCCTTACGATAATGCTATAAGGAAGCTAATGGCCAAATTTGGTTGTGCTAGGGTAATAATTGTAAGAGATATAGACTTGTAAACACAGCTTACACGCAAAATTTGATGTGAAATGGGACACATTTTATGGGCTATCATAATTTGCTTATGCAGCCCTTAAGATAATGCTATAAGGAAGCCCATGAACAAATTTGGTTGTGCTAGGAAAGAAATGTAAGAGATATAGACTTGTAAACACAGCTTACACGCAAACCTGGATGTGGGACGGCGACGCCGACGCCGGGGTGATTACATAAGCTCTCTTATTCTTCGAATAGTCGAGCTAAAATGGAGGTGAGTGGGTGGGGAAACAACAACATGGAACTCTTGAGTGACGAAGTGGAGAAGGGTATAGAATGTGTTATAGTTGACAACAAGCTGACACTCAGCTAAAATTTGATTTCCCTGATTAACACCCGGATTACAAACTTGTTGTTGTTGTTTTTGAGCCCTGTTTGTTAGCTAGAGGACAATTTCAAAACAGAAATTAAGTTTCAAGTTTTTCAAGTTTTATTTTTATTCAAGGCTCATTAAGAGCATCTGATATAACCAATTTACATTGTGCAGAAAACAGAACAATAACAAAACTATTTACATAACAGAACTATTTACATAACAATACACATAATCACATAACCATCACACAACCAACCATCAATCTGTACATGAATAAAATGACCAGAATGAATAATGAGTGAATCCTAATTTACATGTTTAGTAATCATGGTAATGTATCTAATTTTTTTTATTTATTTTTTTATAACTTATACATGTTATAAGCATAGCATATGGAGAATGAGTGTATACATTTATATTACATAAACTATATATATGTGCAATGTGAATATCTATATGTTTATGTTTTGAGATGAAAGAAAAATAAAATTCTATCAGTCTTTAAGCAGTTCTGTGCGAAAATGTATCGTAGCTGGTACCGCGAACGGGAACTTTCTAATAATGGGAACTAGTGCACACAATTGTCCCTTTAATGTAACACCTTCTCTAAGGGACTTGATATATTGTCCTTGATGGTATAGTGGTAAATGTTCGATTGTCAGCCAACTGGGTAATGAGTCAACACACAGTATGTCCGTTAGTTTAAATGACGGTTATATTGTCACATTATATAAGTGATATTAGATGTCCAAACACACACCTCGCTCTCAGTGTCCATCACTGATTAAGCATTGCATACGGCCCTATATTCTAACCTCATGCGCCGTAAAGTCCAATAGTCTAAATACCATTAATACATGACCAGTTATGCGTTAAACTTATGTTGCCTATTAATGATGCCTTGTTTGTTACAGAATATTAACCAGTCAGATGAGGATCCATCTTTAATGTCGGAGTTATGGCCCTTGGATTTTTTAAACTTCCCGATTTTTGCGGCAATAACTTCCAGCCAGAACCCACCTATAATGCCGGGGTTATGGCTCTTGGATTTTTGAAATTGAAGATTTTGCGGTTTCTTCTCAATAACAAACATTTATAATCCAATCTTGGGGTTAATATTTATAGGCATACTATCTCGGCAAATTTCGAAAACCAACCAGATCGCACCTATCATGCCTGAGTTATGGCCCTTTGATTTTTAAAAATTGGTGATTTTTGCCGCGTTTTTACAACACATCAACTAATTTTTACACCGGCTGTTCCTATCAGGCGGTGGCCCATACCTTTCTGAATTTGCTTGTTTGTCTGCAATATGTAATTTTCGATGCCGAGTCAAATTTACTACGTGTAAAAATGTCTTCGCACAAATCTGACATTTATTAATCCTCTCGCCTCTGCGTTCTCCAGGTTTCCCTACACTGTGAAGTTTCATATGTGATTTTAGACTTGACATATGATAATACGATTTGTTGCAGTGTGTACACTTGCACAATTTATCTCCCGTATGTGTTTGTTTATGTCTCGTCAGATTTGATAGAAATCGAAATTTCTTATTACACAACGTGCATTGTAATTTCTTTTCAGAATGTACACGTTTATGTGAGTTTAATGCATGTTCAGATGCAAATGGGTCACCGCATTCTGAACATGTAAAAGGTCTCTCTCCAGTGTGCATCCTCATGTGAATCACAAGATGGCTTGACCGCGTAAAATCTTTTTCACACACTTTGCACGTGTATCTTCTATCACCTGTGTGTATATTTACATGTTTGTTCAAACTTGAAGCGAGTGTAAATGATGCATCACAGACTGTACACTTATACCTTCTATCACCGCTATGTAAACGTTTGTGCGATTTAAGATAAGACGCTTTCTTAAATGACCTGTTACACACTTCGCATTTGTGTTCCTTTTCGTTGCTATGGACTGACACGTGTTGTTCAAGCTGATATTTACTAAAAAATGACAAGTCACATTCTGCACATGTATATGGCTTCTCTCCAGTGTGCGAGGACATGTGTTGTTTCAAGCTGCTTTTTCGTTTCAATGTCTTACTGCAAATTTGGCACTCCCATTTCCTCTCATCAGAATGCGCAACTAAATGAAGGCGTAAGCTTGAATCATCTCTAAATGTCTTATTGCATTGCTGACATTTACTTTTTCCCTCTCCAGAATGGATAAACCGATGCTTGTAAAGACCTGCCCTTTGTGAAAATGTCATATCACATACTATGCATTTAAACGGTTTCTCACCAGTATGTGTTCGAGTGTGGTTGTTCAAATGCGTCCATTGCGCAAATCTCCTTTTACATACTTCACATTTGTATCTTTTCCCACCAGTGTGCATCACCATATGTTGTTTTAGACTGGTTTTTTTACCAAAACACTCGTCACAGTCTGTACATGCAAATGATTTTTCTTGAGCTTGCATTTTCCAAATCTGCGTTGCCGATGATCATTGAAAACACACACTAATACATTTTTTTTTCATAACCAAGATATATTTTGTGGTGGTTGCCACGTCTCCACAACTGTTAACACCCTCTGTCACTTCTATACATTGCCTACAAAGTACAAATGAAGATAAACACATTGACATTTTTAATATAGCATATGACAGTACATAAATACACGGCAGTCGTGTAAGTAACTTTAAACATGTTATGTACACACGGTAGTCGTGTAAGTAACTTTAAACATGTTGTCAGGGGCACAAATTAGCACTCGCCCAGTCGCCCGTGGCGAGTAAAAAATGGTCTGGGCGACCAAAATTAGACTTCACGCGCCCATGTGGCGCCCATGTGGCGACTAAAAATATTCAATCCAAAAAAAACGGAAAAAGTGTAATCATTGAAGGCAAACATTTAAGTTCGAGGATTTTACCCCGCAGATTTTGCTTTGGTCCCATGAACTACGTACTTTTGGCCGAAATAAATAGACAAACCCTTAACAAAATAATAACGAAACAAACGTTTGTTTTTATTTTTCCAATTTTCACTGCGGATTTTCATGACAAGACAAACAAGACAATGTTTGAGATGTTGCGATGTACAGTTTCCCATAAAACTGCATGTTACGGTACTTTGCGCTTCGAATGTTAAGTTAAAATTAGATGTTCATGAGTACAAGTAACATTTGCTAGTATAAAATCAACATTAAAACAGAAATGGTAGTGTTTATTTTATACATGATCATAAATGCGTGTTATAATTTGAAGGGGAAATCATTAGGTTTCACTTCCGGGTTTTGGATATTATTTTAAAACGCGGCGCTTTTGATTAATAAAATGCGGTGCCTTTAGAAATCATCAATAATAATTATATGGCAGAGAATCATGTTGAGGGAAAAGGTCTCATACATTAATTTTAAAACTGTATGTTAACATAACATATTTATAACAAAATAAAACATTAATTTCATAATATCTAAATATTTTTAATCTTTTATTACAATAATTTACATATTCTAGTTGTGATCATTTATAACAAAACTCATTAACAATACTATTTATAAATAAATAGATAACTTGGACCTATAATCCTTATTTTTCTGTCTGTCTCTACACGTTACAAAAATGAATATTGAGTTTGACTCTTGCAAGTATAAACTGACTTCGTGTTGGGGAATGAAAGATGTGTTTGTTTGATTTTTTTCTTTGTTTGTTTTAAAATAAATAATTCTATTGATTAAAAATATCTTCATCAGCTCTAAAGGTTTTACAAAGTTTTCTTCCAAATATTGGTAGCATTTAGTTAGTATACGTATATGTAAGTATACTTTAATGTCACCCTCTGAATAAAGTGACATGCGACACTCTGGGTTAATGATTCTGAAGCTGGGCCCCTAACTTTTGCAAGCAAGGGGACCAGCTGGCTTCTAGTCCAAAACAGTTAATCTGTGCCCCTGGTTGTGTATACACGACAGTCGTGTAAATAACTTTAAACGTGTTATGTACACACGTTGTCGTGTTAGTAGTTTTAAACATGCTATCTACACACGTTGTCGTGTAAGTAACTTCGATCATGCTATGTACTACACATGTTGTCGTGTAAGTAACTTCAATCATGCTATGTACTACACACGTAGTCGTGTAAGTAACTTTAATAATGCTATGTACTACACATGTTGTCGTGTAAGTAACTTCAATCATGCTATGTAAACACGTTGTCGCGTACACAGCACTCATGGCCGTTTTACTAGTTTTGGGGAGGGACCTTTTACCCTTAACTGGGTAAAATATTCCATAAATGGGGAATGAAATTTCTTCACATATTAATTACTTCTCTTTTTAACGTTAGCAGACATTTACACAAGCCTAATGTTTTTCATACTCCAACATTGCATGTAGCTAGTTTAAAGTTAACGACCCGTTATACAAGTTAGCGACCCTTCATACAAGCCTAAAGTTTTTGCAAACCCCTTCGAAAGCTGATCGAAATAACGAATTATGAAAATCATTAGCTGATTTAACGTTAGCAAGAAGCCGTTTGGCCTTCACGCAAATTAAACAGACCTACTGATAGCAATCTGTGTTCAAAACACAGAAAATATCCGTACCCCTCTAAGGAAGGACTTTTAATTAAAAAATACCCCCACCCACTCCCCATCCTAAAGGTAAGGTTCCCCCCAATCTCCAACCCAAAATCATTAAAATTACACACACACCCTTTCAACACCATCTTACCCCAACCCCATCCCTAAAATTATTTTGAGACCCCCCATTTCTTTTCATTTCCTCACCCCCACCCCCACCCCCCCCCCCCCAACCCCCCACCCCACATATCTTAATTTTGCATCTCTCCCACGCTCCATTTTGAGAAAGACCCATCCCCACACCACACACACAACAAGTCTGCATGACCCCCCCCCCCCCCACCCCACACCCCACACACTCACCTACACTATAAATATCTAAAATGTACCCCACCCTCAATATCCTATTTTGCACACCCCCCCTCCCCATCATGCCTATCTCAACACCATTTTACCGACCCCCCCACCCACCACATGAATATCTTAAATCCCCCACCGCCCTCAATACCATCTTACCCCAGGCCCTCCACCTCCCTCACCCCCACCCCCACCCCCCACAATTATTTTGCACCATGCCCTCCACCTAACCTACCCCTATGAGCACAGACATATTTATTATTAGGTCTGTGCTATGAGAAAACTGTGTGCGACCCATACCCACCGTCCACCTCTTTCTCCTCTCCTCAACCCCCCACCCCCACCCCAAACCCAACAAAAAAGCAATCCCCGCCCCGACCACCAGTTAATTTGACCTTCCTTAGTAGGGGCACGGATATTATCTGGAATAGCCCATTGTCACTTTTGACTGTAACTTGTAAGTGACAATTTCCTTTTTCAAAGCATGATTTATGTCGCTTCCACAGAAGGATGTCCACGAATATAATCTATGAAATATTAAATAAAAAATAAACAATTAATGTACTGTATACATACCATTTATTCCAGTGTTAAACGTTCCCTCAGTTCTGTAGTCAGCAGACAATTTTAAAATTTAATGTATAACCGACGCAAAGAAAAGTTTCAATACAAATGGAGATAAACAAACTAAGGGAAATAACTCATGTTATGAAACTCAACACTTAACTAGAGATATATAGATATAATCGGTACTTTTCAGCATCGCTAAAAGCACGACTATTTGAATATATTGTGTTTTTCGTTTGTGTGTCAAGGAGAAATAAATTTGAATAAGTGACAAAATGTATGTTTAGCCTAAGAATACGATCATTCAGAGCAAAGCACAAGAGAGATAGGATACATCTCATACCCATAGGTCAGACACGATTATGTCGAATACACAATACAGATCTATTTTCCGGGGTGCATAGCTCAGCAAAATAAAGTAAGAGGTAGGTAGAGTCAACGGGAATGAAACCTAATTATAAAGGAGACACATTATTTATTTTTATTTTAAGCATAAAAAGTAGTCAGAAAAATTATATTTTGATAACGGATATATCTTGGAAGGGATTGCCTTATTTTCACGGCCTCGTTAATGACACTAGAGTTCGAGTAAGGTGTGATGCGCCTTAGTACCTGATTTAAACACCTACTAGTAGCCCGTTGTTGTTTGTTATTTGTTTTGTTTTGTCCCAGGGTCTTTATATAAGGACTCTTGTTTTGCCACTGACCGTAAATTAATTATTTCTTATGACAATGACGTACATACATTCTTCAAAAGACATTAGCATACAAAATAAAATTTAAATAGAGTTTGCACATATACACCAAACAATTGTGATCAAGCGAAATGCGTTGCATGGCGCTAAGGATACAAGGAATGTGATTTATTGTTGAAAACTAGTAAGAACTAGATGTAGCAGATTACAGAGGCGTAACGCCTTCACGACCAGCCCGACCATGGACGTCCCAATAATTCCGACGAAAATCGTACACAAAGCGTCATTTTGATGTTGTTTTTTTTATCCAAATCAACAGTTTTGTAGACAGATTTTTTTATCAAAGTTGGTAGATTCTAATCTACCTGCCGAAATAACTTTTCGTACACTGCAGTAAAACTCAGCAGTATACCATTGAGACTGAGTTCAAGCTTATCATTTATAAGTTATACGTACGTAACCGCATCGAAATCGCGTACGAATCGATATATCTGAATCGCGTAGATACATTTCGTTATAGAATTTCATAATCGCCCAGATGATAGACCAAAGTAAACAAAAGGTTAATTTGAATGGTCGAAGGTCGTTTTTGGAAAGAATTTGTTTCATTTTTAAATTAACATGATGGAACGATTGAAGCATGCCATTAAATGTCGCGACCACGGTAGCGTCCAACAGCTGTTTGATGAAATGATGGCTAAATGCTTTACCAGCTCCAGTACTGGTGGAAAAACCAAGACCAATACTAGTATTGATCAGCTGTCCCAAATTCTACTCCCAGACTGGCCGGGGGTAAACCGGATACCATTGAAGACCCGTGGCGACGGAAATTGTTTATTTCACGCTGCGTCCTTGGGACTACGTGGTAAGTAAAGAGATCATTCATGATTATAAAATGACACACATAAACTATGTAGCACGGTGCTCTATGGTATCACGGTACTTAAATGGTTTGATGAAAAAAACAAAACTGTAAACAATATTAAAGAAAAAGGAAACTTAAATGCTTTCTGTAACCCTTATTCTAAATTGTTATGATATAAAATGCGATCAGTTTCATGTAAAAATGTCAGAATTAGATTTGAAAAGAAGGGTACCCTCATTGAACTTATTATTTTAAAAGTTCTGTGATATCAAGGTACATGTATGCACATATTGTGTATCATGTATTTGTTAGTAACTGGCATAAGATTCAATTAGTGACCATTTCTAGAAACAATAATGTACAACCGACTCGTCAGACTAAACATTAATGAATGTTATAACCTTCAAGGTGTAGAAACTGCATTTATGGAGACTATGGGTGATTAATTTTAAAGATCATAAGGAAATTGTCAACATTTTTGCATTATGTTAAAATATCCTTTTATTTATGATAAATATACTTATTTTTTCAATTATTTTATTATATGTACTTAAAAGTCATCACATCTACTATAACATAATTATCATATTATAGCAGAGATGCATACTGTTTAATAGATTGGACATAGAACCCTTGATAATCATAGGAAGCTAGTATACACATGAAAACTCTTTGTTTTAAAAGTATTGTGCCTTTAGTCCTATACGTCATGTACAATTATATAAGTGATTTATATTGCACCCAAACTAAATTTAACATAGAGATTCAGATGTGTCCTCCCGTCTATGCGCCGTCTATGAATCAGCATTTATCAAATTTGGTAAGCAGTGGGTTACATACATGTACTAGAAGGTAAATTTGGTGTGCGATGGTATTTTCAATATGGACCACGCCCAAGGCCAGGATCGTCTATCTGCATGTCAGAATGCTATATTTTTACCTCACCTGAGCAGGTAGTACTCAAGGGTGAGCTTTTGTGATCGGTCTTTGTCCATCGTCCGTCTGTCCGTCCGTATTCCACATTTTGTAACCTTAATAATGTTGATACCCTTTGGTCAACCTTGTTCAAACTTCACATGTATAACACGTATGAGAGTAACTATCCATTTTGCCACTTTGGGATGTGACATCCCTAGGGGATGGGGTATAAAACAAATCTTCTTCGAAACCGATATTTGTCCGTCATTTGTCAACCGTCCGTCCGTTCGTCCGTCCGTCCGTCTGTCCGTATTCCACATTTTGTAACCCTATTAAATTTAATACCCGTTGGTTAACTTTGCGGCTTCAAAACGGAAACTAGTATAGGCCAAATTTAATTAGTGAATGTTGAACAGTTAATACGTACATACATTCTAATATAATATATAGATATATAGTATGAATTACTATGGAAAAATAGTTGTTGTATTATATATGGTGATTGTTGTTGTTGTTGTAAGCAAAATTATGCACACCCAATATGAAACCCTTCGTTACGGCCCTGGATTATCTGGCAGTATGTTAGTCTTAATTATATCTGACAGTATAATCACCATGGCAAATTGTATTAATTGTTCACAATACATGCAATACGGCTATTACTTTAGTGTCGAATGCAGTTAATGCTTTGATCATGACTGTTTGGAATGTTGCATTTGAAAGTTTGATCACGTTTATTCACCAGCAGAGTTACAGTTTTAGAGCAACAGCATGTATATAGTAATTATATATTATAGGAACACATCCATATAAAACCACAGACCTAATAACAAACCTTTATTAATATGTCTGTGATAAAACATCCTCTTTTTTTAGTTTTTCTTTTTAAGGAAAATAATAATGTTATTGTGAAAAGTGTTTGTATTTATGAATAGAAAACTGTTGTGTTTCGTGTTAGGATGCTATCAAAGAGGAACACACGTCTAACTCTGCTGGTTATTTTAATAAGACTAAACAATATACACAGTATATACAGGCATGCATATCTACCATCATATATCAAGTTACAACAGTGAGAGCAATGCTCTGCAGTCCTCTATGAGTACATGTAGATAGTATACACAATATCATAACATCTCTCTTCTTAAATGCAGCGCTATGTCCAATTGTTTATTGGTGTGAATGTCCTCTGGTACGATCACAGCTGATGTTGGTACAATTCCTCATGAATCACCCTTGACAATTAACTGTTAGTCCAAGATAAGTGTTGATAGCTCTAATTGTTAATGTAAACACAAGGCGGTATGAGCGTCCAATTTCATGGTTAATGTCACAATAATTTCCTAATAATTGTCTATTGTTTATCAACATATAATTGCTAGACAATGGTTTCAGATAAATACATAAGATAATCTGGCATTTCACATGAACTCTATATTGTAATTGCATTCTTACATAGATTCTATGACCTTAGGTTTAACTATACGCCCATAGCGTGTTTTGTAGACATTTTGTGTCTGTTGAACATCAACTGAATCAGGCTTTTTCGCTGGGGAGGTTACTGATACACTGGCTTGAGGTTCTGGAATAGAGTCTGGGAGGGTTTCTGCAATGTCATTGTAATTCAATGGCTGATCTATACTTAGTAAATCAGGGTCTGGAAATGATGGATGTTTTTCATTTGTTTTCATCAGGTGAATATGATTTCTGCGATAATTTGCGCCATCATTTGTTTCTACAGAATATGATCTCTCATTGAGTTTTTCAGTGACAACTGCAGGTTTCCATAACTTATTTTGAATAAGTCTGACTGACTCACCTATTTCAAGAGGTGTAAGGGGTTTTGAGTTACTATCATAATAGCTTTTCCCTTTACTGTTTTGAGAAAGCATAGTTTCCTTAACTTTCTTGTGATCGGGTGTTTCTGGGATCAGATGTTGATGCATTGTGGGAATGACAGAACGTAATTGTTTACCTATGAGTAATTGCGCTGGTGAATAACCACAAACTGAAGGAGTTGCACGATACTCAAGCATACCAATAAGTGGATCCTTTCTATCGGCTTTTGACTTAGACAAAATTCGTTTGACCGTCTGTACAGTTTTCTCTGCAAGGCCATTACTTTGACTGTGATATGGACTTGAATTAACGTGCTTGAAATCCCAATCTTTAGCAAATGTGTCAAACTCGTGCGATGAATAACACGGGCCTCCATCACTAACTACAGTGTATGGAATTCCAAATCTTGCAAATATGCCTTTCATTCTGTCAATAACAGTGCAACTTTTGGCATTGGGAAGCTGTTTAAGCTCAAAATAGCGACTGTAATAGTCAACGACTATAAGATAATCGTTACCGTCCAAGGTAAACAAATCTGTTGCTACTGTTTGCCATGGATAGGAAGGTATATCGTGTGGCATTAGCGGCTCTTTGGTATTTGCATTTCTACGTTCAAGGCAGATTGAACATTTTGATACCATATCTTTGATTTCTGACGTAACTCTTGGCCAAAATAGCAAACTGCGTGCTCTCTGTAGACTTTTGTCAATACCCATATGTCCTGAATGTATAGTTTCGAGCATTTGAGACCTGAGTGCTCGAGGAATTACAATTCGGTCACCTTTCATAATCAGTCCGTCTATACAAGTCATTTCGTCCCTGTAATTCCAGTACTCTGTAATTTGAGAGGGACACTGTTTTCTTGTGTCGGGCCAACCTTGTAGAATGACATGTTTGAGTAAGCACAGTTGCGGATCTTGCTCCGTCTGAGTTTTGATTTGGTCTAGTTTACGGTCAGTTATGGGAAGATTAGAGAGTACAGTATGAACTTGTACCTCCATGCCATCAGATAGGCCAGGGTATGTGTCGGGGAGAAATTTCCTAGACAACGTGTCATCTACGGGTATGTTCTTACCACTAACGTGTGTAACATTAATATTATAGCGCTGTAACTGTAACATCATACGCTGTAACCTTGCGGGAGCTTGATAAAGAGGCTTCTTCATGATATACTCTATTGGCAAATGGTCACTTTCTACTGTCACGTCTCTACCATAGACAAATTGGTGAAATCGCTTGCATCCGAAGAGAATAGCAAACATTTATTTTTCAATTTGTGCGTAATTTACTTCTGTGGGAGTAAGCGACTTAGAAGCAAAAGCTATAGGTTTTCCTCTTTGTAATAGTGTCGCTCCAAGCCCGAACTTGGAACTGTCAACCTGAAGTGTCAGCGGTATTTTGGGGTCATAATACGCTAATACAGGTGCGTCCGTGATAATTTGTTTGACTTTCAAAAACGCGGCGTCATGCTGCGAGTCCCATACACATTTTAATTCTTGGATAACAGTTGCCTAAGAGGCCTTGTGGCTGTTGATAGGTTTGGTGCAAATTTTGATAAGAAATTGACCATACCAAGAATGGTTTCTAATTCTGAAAGGTTTTTGGGAGGATCCATGTCATTAAAGGCAGACACTTTTGATGGATCTGGTTTAAGACCTTCTGCAGTCAAAATGTGCCCAAAGTATGGTACCTCTGTAGCACCTACTTCAAGTTTTTCGTCGTTAAACCTGATGCCCATTTCTCGAGCTCGTTTCATTACATTACGTAAGTTCGTGTCATGCTCCTTCTGTGTTTGACCAGTTACTAGGATGTCGTCAACTATTGAGACGATCCCATCTAACCCCTCAAAACATTCGTCAATTTTCCTTTGGAACTCATCTTGACTTGACTTGAGTCCAAATGGAAGTCTTAAATACCTATACCGTCCAAACGGGGTATTAAAGGAAGTAAGGAACGATGACTTGTGTGAAAGTTTTATATTCCAGTAGCCAGACCTAGCGTCAAGCTTCGAAAAATATCTTGCACCAGACAGCTTGGGCAATATATCCTCTAGTGTTCTTAAAGGATAGTGTGGTCTATATATAGCCTTGTTCAGATCCTTGGGATCGAGGCATATACGGAGTTTGCCAGACTGTGGCTTCTCCACGATTACCATGGAATTAACCCAATCGGTAGGCGTCGTGACCTTGGCAATGACACCATCCGATTCCATACAAGCTAATTGTTGCTTAACTTTGTCGTGTAGGGAAACGGGTACACGTCTGGGTGGATGTACAACAGGGGTAGCCTGTTTGTCAATGTGAATGTTGCATTCACCAGGGAATAGACCTATGCCTTGAAACATCAGCATATTCCTTAAGTACATTTGTCTTAGTCATAGGAATGCTGTCAGTATTTTGTGACTTTATAGGGTCTACTGAGTACACTAACTTTATGAGGCCTAACTCCTCACATGATTTGAGTCCTATTATTGCAGGAGAGCGCGTCTTGACAATGTAAAAGTCTAAGGTTTGCTCGCATTTACCATGTTTACATGGGAGAGTACAGTAACCTACAGTGTTGAGGGTACCGCCAGTATAATCAGAGAGTGTGCGGGGTGGTTTGTGGAGAGATTGGTACAACCTAAGTTTGTCGTACATATGCTTGGGAATAATGTTGACTTGGCTGCCAGTGTCAAGCTTAAATTCTATTGGGAAAGAAGCAGGACCTACCTTGACATTTGCGAAAGCCTGGCCATTTCTAACCTTTGATTTATGTACAGAATCAACAAAATAACTATCTTGTAATTTAACACATTGCACATTAGCACTTAAATCATGCACTGTTTTTGATCTGCACACCTTGGCGAAGTGATTAAGCTTTTTGCATTTGTCACATGTCTTTCCTTTTGCGGGGCATATATCACGTTTTGAGTGTGAATATCCACAGTTCCCGCATGATGATGATGATGAACTTGACTCCCTCATTAGTGGATTCCTTGCCTGTTTGTTGATAGACTTTTGATGAGTGGTCCCAGTACCATAGCGTTGTTGTTGCTGCTGCTGCTTCGGTTTATGTCGAACTGCATGAACATTTGGGGCTGCCATTTTGCTCATGGTCTTCAGTTGCTCTTGTGCATATTCATAACTTTGAGATATTTGTAACGCTTTTTCTAGTGTCAGGTCAGCTCCAACGTTGATGAGCTTTTCTCGTATTTTGGAGGACGAAACACCAAATACTATCCTGTCGAGTATCATCTCGTCTTGGTCCTTGAAATTGCAGTCCTTAGCTAACAACTTCAGCTTGGTGACATATTGTTCAATGGATTCGTTTCCTTGCAGTTCGTTGTTGAACTTAAACCTAGCGAATACTGGATTAAGTTTTGGCTGGACATACGTTTTGTAACGTTCGTAATGCACAGTAAGAGACTTTTTGTCGTCTTCTGATAATACCCACGTATTGTATATGTCACGCCCTTTTTCGCCAACCCACAAGAGCAAGTATGAAATTCTGGTGGCTTCATCTTTCCCTTTGAGTGGACCGTTGAAAATTAACTCCACATGCTGTTGAAACTTTTTCCAAGCCTCAGGAAGATTTGAATCGTCAAAGTCCATTTTTGGCTGTGGAATTCCGGATAAATCCATTTTGATGTTTTTTTTTGTTTGTTTTTTTACGAATTAATTTATTATATTAATATGTCCAATTTCTAATAATCCAGTCAAGATCTTTTTATAATCGTTGATTGAAATATTTAAATCCCTTTATTCTGACACCATGTTGTGTTTCGTGTTAGGATGCTATCAAAGAGGAACACACGTCTAACTCTGCTGGTTATTTTAATAAAACTAAACAATATACACAGTATATACAGGCATGCATTTTTACCTTCATATATCAAGTTACAACAGTGCGAGCAATGCTCTGCAGTCCTCTATGAGTACATGTAGATAGTATACACAATATCATAACAAAAACAATGTATATTGTTTGGCGAAAAACATTGTAATGTTTGTGTCGAATAAAGAATTTGAATTGAATTGAATATACAAGCCTTATGTTTTTTATACCCATTACCCTTAGAAAGCTGATCCAAATATCGAATTATGAAAATCATTAGCTGATTTAACGTTAGCGAAAATCCCTGTGGGATTCACGCAATTTAAACAACCCTACTGTGTATTTCAGGGTGCCTAGACGTCGACGTCGAATATGAATCGAGATTTTGAATATGAATCGAGATTTTGTTTTATTACTTGCTACTGTATATGTTTTCATACCTGATGTGGTTAGATAGGAGAAAAATAGACGCTTCTAGATCTGTTTGAAATCTTGCTGTAGATATCTGCTAAACTTTGCAAAGCCAAAAAATCATTTTGACCCCCCACATGTTACATGTTAACATGTAATTTTATTGATAACCGAAAACCAAAATGGCGACGACGGAACATTCCATTTTTCTAGGCTAGGATGACTTAAAAAATCAGTTGACTAATAGTGGTGTAAATTACCAAATATAAACTCAGTATACTATTTACCTACCTTTTATTTGCTAGATATAATGCTTTTCATTCCAAAAAAAAACTAAAGTATGCTCGATTGCTGGAGATGCTGAACATTGAACAACAAAACCACCCTGCATTGCATACGTTTTCCTTGGTACATCCGAACCCTAAAAAAAGACATGCGCAGACGACAATTTCTAAAAATAAAGCCGCCGTGTTGTTTTAATTTGAACGATGTCAACAAGAGGGTCAAAATGAATTTTAGGCGTTTTGAAGCATAACGGATGGCCATGGCATTTATTGTAAACTGATGAAGTAGCGTCTATTTTCGTTCTATCTAACCATACCAGGCATGAAAACATATAGCAAGTAATAAAAAAAAATCTCGATTTATATTCGACGTCTAGGCACCCTGAAATGCACAGTAATGTTTTTTTATACCCCGTAGAAGATAGACTTCAATCCTTAATTAAATGATAGCAATATTTGTTCAAAACACAGGAAATTGTCACTTTTGACTGGAAGTGTCAATTTCCTGTTTGAACGCATAATTTAAAGGGACACACGGCAATCTTGATTTTTTAAAAACTCAACTTGCTTTTGTTAAATCATCAATATTAATTGTTAGAATAGTTCAAAGCAAATTATTTTTACATATTACTAACTTGTTAGAATATTGCATTAATAATATATTTAAAAAATTGGCAAAATAATGAAGACAATTGAAATCTCAATTTTTTTATTTAATTATATTCAAGCAGTTTTAAAGTCAAAATGACGCAGGATAAATAAATCGTGGAGCAATTTTTAATGTTTGAATAAAACTCAATATTGCCATGTGTCCCTTTAAGGATGTCGCTTCCACAGAAGGATGTCCACGAATATAATCTATGAAATATTAAAATAAACAATTAATGTACTGTATACATACCATTTATCCCGAGTTAAACGTTCCCTCAGTTCTGTAGTAGAGACAATTTTAAAATTTAATTTATAACTAACACGAAGACGTTTCAAATAATACAAAACTAAGGAAAATAACTCTTGTTATGAAACTCAAATTAACCTGATATATATAACCTTCATTCAAAATCGGTACTTATCAGCATCGCTAAAAGCACGAGTATTTGAATATATCGTGTTTTTTGTTCATGTGTATTTACAATGAAAGACAGGAGAAATACATTTTAATAAGTGACAAAATGTATCTTTAGCCTGAAAATGCGATCATTCAGAGCATAGCACAAGGGCGATAGGATACATCTATATCATACCCATATGCCTCGATTGTAGACTCGATTATGTCGGATCTATTTTCCGGAGTGAATAGCTCGGCAAAATAAATTATAGAGGTAGGCAGAGTCAGAAAATATTATAATCAGATAAAGGATATATCTTGGTGGGGATTGTTTTATTTACACTGCCCTGTAATGACTCTAGAGTAAGAGTAAGGTAATGCCTGATTTAAACACCTTCGTTTTCGTCTGTTTGTTGTTTTTTTTTTTTTGTTTTTTTTTTTTGTTTTTTTTGTTTTTTTTGTTGTTGTTTTATTTTTTTGGTCTGTGTGTGTGTGTGGGTGGGTGGTGGGGTGGGGGTGTTTTTGAATACACAATACCGATCTAGTACTGATTTACTTTTTGAAAATTAGTCAGATTTAAATCATAAACTAAAGCAAACTTGATGGGTATTGGGGGACGGGGGAGGGGGCATATCGCAAATATCCGCACCTCGCTATCATGTATACGCCATAGTCAACCACCATGGCAAATATGATCAACTTCCTTGAACTGGTTTAGGAATTCAGGTTACAAGAACGCAATAAACATGCAAAGAATTGTTAATAACAATTTTGAAAACTTTAACTGCAATGCTCATTTTGGTAATTTTACACATTGACCTTGACCTCTGGACCCAGAGGTCAGACCCTGGATTTGAAATCTTCACTGTCATCTAGATATCCTAGTAAATCCCTAAGTTAATTATGAACACCATCCTTATACCGATGAAAGGGGAATTTAAACTACGGGGTAACAAAAAATGTATGCTAACCATATTATGACCACAAGTCCCCGCTGCCGGTGAGGGTCTATATGGTATGTGTATATCATTACCAATTCAATGTAAGGAAGTTTATTACAAATATTGAAAACTGCCGCTTTAATGTTTATTTTGGTAAATTTGGCCTTTTGACCTTGCCTCTGGACCCGAGGGATCAGACCCTATATTCGGTGTCATTTACACATCATACAAATGCATGCTGACCCCATATGATCATAAGTTCTGCCCTCACAAAGGACGATCCGTACCTCAAATCGCAAATCTCTTCCATATTGTATGCATATATCATAACTAAAAGCATGTAAGACATATCATTAAAACACAGTAAAAATGTGTAATTTAATTTTGTTGAATTTGACCTTTTGAACTTGACCTATGGCCCCAGGGGTCAGACCCTGCATTTGAAACCTTCGTGTCATCTGCAGATCCTAAGCAACCACTATGCTAAATATGAAACCTCCACAAATGTTGTAGGAGGAGTTATGTTACGAGGAAACAATACAAATGCATGCTGACCCTGTAAGACCATACGCCCCTCCCCCGAACAAAAGGATTCATGCACCAAATCGCAACACCTTTTCCACATTAAATGCGTAGATCTTTGCATAAAGCATTTAAGACACTTCATGAAAAAATATTGAATATCCCTATGTAACGTTTATTATAGCGTATTTGACCTTTGACCCTGATCTCTGACCCCTAAGGTCAAACCATGGATTCGAAACCGGTTGTGTCATCTACACATCCTAAGCAACCCCTGTAGTTCATAATAGCGATAGTCCCGAAACTGCCTTTATAGACACCCCCTGTACAAAAACGAACATACGGATATTTATTCGAACACTCATAATTTGACCACACAATGGAACACATAATTTTATTGTAAAAAATAAAGTAAATGTGTTACAGGGAAGTTAACTAATGTATCTATTCCACTTGCTTTAGATGTAGTCGAGAACTAGATGTAAATACTTCCGTATGAAGAGTAGTAAACCCCTGCAATACTTTGGACTATCAAAGCAGACCTATGAATCACGTTCTGAAAATACTACATGTAGCATTAATAGTATTGATTATGTTTGCTTCAAATAAAAGAAGCATTTTAATGACATCAAATCGTCTATACAATAATACAACTTAATTATATTGTTTTTTCAAAGACATTGAAATCGCACCTTGAAATAAATAATAAGTTTTGCTTTTTATAACAGTTTAAATGATTAATATAAAATGAAATTGTTTTGCGGTTCAGGGTTTTCTCCAGCGCAACATCGCCCCTCCTCTGAACACACACGCACTTACCGCAATTACGCACGAACACACACCAGGGGCGTAGCCAGAGCCTTTTGGAGAATACGCCCGTGGGGAGGATGCGGCAGGTGGTGTCCACCTCCTCCTGGTGGGGGTCCTTTTTTTTTTTTAAATTTGAGTGCAATTTTGGAGGTATTTGGCTTCATTTGAGCGAGATTTTGGAGGCTTTCGCCTCCATTCATTGTGTTTTTAAGAATAGTGCCTCACCCCCTACCCCACTTCAATTTTCATTGCTGATTTAAAAAAAAATAAGCACTTTTATTTTTTCACATCCGATTTTCTAGAGTACGCCCGCGCGTACAGGAGTATGCCTGGCTACGCTCCTGCACACGTCCATCAAATTCCCTTTTGTATCGCCTGCGTAGCCGTCGGGAGTCGTCGTCCGTCGTCTGTCACACTTTAACCTGCAACCTAACCTTGGCCATAACTTGAAAATTATTTGACATATGTTCATAAAACCTCACATACGTCTTACTTTACGGAATGTAGTTAAATATGTTCAATAACTCTGGCTTTTATTTTTGGCGGAGTTATGCCCAATTTCATAAAACTTTAACCTGAACCCTAACCAAGCTCATAACTGCCCATAACTTCAAATGTATTTTATTTATGTTCATGAAACTTCACACACATCTTCATCTGACCTCAATGAATGTTGTTAAACATGTCCAACATCTTCGACTTTCATTTCGGTAGAGTTTTGCCCAATTTCATAAAACTTTAACCTGAAACCTAACCTGGCTCATAACTTGGCAAAATATTAATATATGGTCATAACATTTTATACAATTCGTTTTTATCAATTAATCAATGCCGTTGGCATGTCCAAACACTCTGACTTATTTTGGCAGAGTTATGTCCCTTTTTTCCATAACACTTTAACCTGCAACCTAACTTAGCTCATAACTTGGCAAAATATTGACCTATGGTCATGAAACTTTATCAATTATCCAATACAGAATTATGCCAATTTTCATAAAATTAAAAAATTAAAAATGTCTGCCCCATAATTCATGAAGGATTGTACCCCATATCTTTAAACTTTATAGTTAGATTGTACTTGCTGAAATAAGCACATGGCAGGCGACAAAAGCGTTCCATGGAACACCCATCTAGTTTATTCTAACAACTGACGATCCTGCTTATTGGATGGAATACCATTGTGGGATAGGTTGATTACAAACTCCAGATGATGCAATATTCTGTCCTCAATTTAATAGTCCATTAACATTTATTTAAGATAAAAAGCAGATATTAATATTACGCATACTATATTTATACCCACGTTTTTGATGGAAAAAACATGGTATATTAAAATCACCTCCATTAGTCCGCCCGTCCCTCCGCCCGTCCGTCCGTCTGACCGTCTGTTCGTCCGTCTGTTACCATATCTTCTCCTAAATCGATGAACGGAATTCAACCAAACTTATGGTATGACTGTATGATGACGGCGTGCAAGAGAAATATTATTTTTGGCTTCGCACTCAGGGGTTCAAAAGGTCAAATACACTAACAATTTAATTACACTATTATTTTTCCATATTTTTGTTGCACAGAACTTGGTATATGTAATCGTCTATGAAAGATAAACAACATATCAAATGATTTTATTATTTCAAATCAAATCGTTTATTGGTCTAAAATCCAACAGTAGGAATATCACCAAAACACAAAGAAATACAAAGCATATATAAAACAAGAAGCAAGAAAATAAAAAGTCATATATCTCTCTCCATATATGCTTTTTATAATTATAACAACATTCAATTGTTATCTTATATAATCTACTCCTGAGGGAGATCATATCTAAATACTACCAGGTATATAGTGTTACTTCACCAAGTAAATTTTATATCCCTAATATCGTCTTTCTAAATTTGAAAAACTCCGAGATGACTCCGAGATAAATGAAATACATATATTGTTGATATCATGATCATTACTACCGAGAATAAGGTAAAATTTACTCTTATCGTCCAACACTGAAGAATAGAGAATGATAGCAGTTACTTTTGCAAAGATATTAGCCCTTACAATATGTAAATGGGAACATTTTATCATAAAATGGTATTGGGTTTATAACAGTATAAGCATCATTATAGAAGTTACGTTTCCAAAATGACTCGTATCTATCATGCAATATTTTGGTAAAAGAAACTAAAATACACTGATTGAAAAAATGGTTTGGTTATCCCAAGAATGTGAGAAACCTATTTGTGTAAGAAAGAAATGCATTGTTGGACCAAATCCTCTATTATTAGATATGCTATCTAGGTAAGATTTGCGAACAAGAGAATCTCTATTGGAGCTGATGATGTGAAACCAAAAGTTGACAGAACTTCTGTGACTAAAAATAGCTAAAGGTAATTTCCTAATTCGGCTCTAACACCATCATTCGATGCATATTTGTGAACTCCTAAGACGTATTTAAAATATCTAAGCTGTAGTTTTTCAGGAGCAAATAGGTCATATCTTTTTTCAATATTGGTGTTAGGTTTAACAATCAAGTACAAAGCCCATACCTCACTACAGTACAGTAGGATTGGTTGAACACACATATCAAATAGTTTTAAGTGTGCAATAACATTAGATTTATCAGAGATTAAAGCTTTCCTTATAGAAAAAATAACTTTTCTAGCCTTGTTATTGAGATGACTGATTCCCTCTGTAAAAGTACCAGAAGGTTTGAAAATTATACCCAGGTATTTATATTCAGAGACCATCATGGTCAAACATAAAACTGAACTTTTTTAGAAGTTTACCAGATTTGTTAAAGACAATCCCTTTTGTTTTGTCCAGGTTTACTTCAAGATTCCATTTTTTACAGAAAGAATCCAACTTTGAGAGGGAAGATGGCAGGCCTGTATCTGAGCTGGATATGCGAACCAGTTCATCAGCATACATTAAACATGAAACTAATTTTCCGTCAACCTGAGCAGGATCACATAAGGGGTAAAAGTAGCTTACTAAATCATTTATATAAAGGGAAAACAGAGGGGGCTAAAATACATGCCTGCTTAACTCCATTTATTGCACCTAACGTTTGAAATAATCCAATATCAGTTTTAACACAGAATTGCACATCGTCATACATACTTTTTATGATATTAAAGAATTATGCTTTTATATTATACATGTTAAGTTTATGTAGTAATGCTGAACGATTAATAGTATCATCGAACGCCTTCTTAAAATCAACAAAACATGTAAACAAGTACGGTAACTTTGATTGTTTTATTGCTTTATCTATGAGTGTTTAAGGGTGAGAATATGGTCACTGGTTTTACGAAACTCATTTTGTTCAGGACATATTATATTGTTACAATCAAGTCTGTTGAACAAAACTCTACAAAATAATTTGCTTAAACAAGTGGAAATTGCAATGCCTCTATAATTTGAAAGGTTCAGTTGATCACCACCTTTAAAAATAGATTAATCATATTTTCTCTCTAAGACTCTGGATATACAGCTTTATTTAAAATTAAATGAAATATTTTAGTATACATATCAATCAAACAGTATATAGATAATCTGATAATTTCATTGGATACTTCGTCAATACCACAATATTTATTATTGTTCAGGATTTTGGATGCCTTGATGATCTTCTCAGGAGTAATGTCTCTATTTAGGGTATCAAAATTACAATCAGAATATTTTTTTAAAAGGTTATCAGTATCAGAGTTGAAATTATTTTCCTGAGAAGTATTCAGTAATGTTTTAAAATATTCCGTCAATGACTCCATGGATATATCTGAAGAAGTGTCTTTTTTTAGTTTATCTTTCAAATTGTTAACAGTAGTCCAAAACTCTTTTGGATTATTTGCTTCGCTTTCCAAAAGATTGCGAAGTAGTATATACATTCTGTTTATATATATATATATATAACTCGGACGTCTGCCCAGAGGTTATGGTGATGGGATTATACTGTGTAATTCTTTCCTTCCTACGTCCCTCGTGAGGCCCATGGAGAGGGGTGTCAAATGGTCAAATACACTAAATAATCATTTACACTGTAATGTTTAATAATTATGCATGTAGCTTGGTATATTATACCCGTCTATGACAGATTAACAACATACCAAACAATTTTATTATTTCAATCTTTGACGTCTGCCCACGGGTTGGGTCTATGTGTGTGGAGGTGAGCGTGGATAGAGAGGGGGGTTAATATGGGGTGTCATTTTTTTATTTTTTTTTTATTATGTCTCAAATGAAACGTTATGATGATGGGATTACGCTGTATACATTTGTTTCCTCCTACGTCATGACATGGGTGGAGCATGGGGGAAGGGATATCAAAGGCTGTCATGATTTAATTACAGTGTCGTTTTTCCATGTTTATGCACATTAATTGGTATAAATAGTCGTCTATGAAAAAGATACACAGCATGCCATATGTCTTCCCTGGGGTTGGGGATGGAGGGGATGGGTGGTGAGGGAGGGTAACAGGCGGTAAATTGCATGTAATGTGCAATATACACAAAACTCAACTGCAGTGTCATTTTTCATTTTTTGTTTAAATTGGCATGTTTATTCCTCTGAAAATACAAAGTATATCAAACAATTTCAGTGTTTCCACCTTAGAGGTGTGCCCAGGTGGTGGAAGTGGGGCTGGGTGTGTGGGGGTGGGGGTTGCGGTTGAGAGAGGTAAATTGGATCAAAAATCTATTTTTTTTCCTCAATAAAATGTCATGATTTTTTTATCAGTATAATTTGCTCCAGGATCACCATGGGATTCTGGGATAGGGGTCAAAGGTTCAAATACACAAATATTCTAAAAAAAACAAAAATTCATTTACATTGTCATACATGTATACAGAAAAGCAGAACTAGTACTATTTCTGATTTGAGTATCAAAGAACAATTAAAACAATTACATGTACAATAGAAACATGGTTAAAGGGATATGATTCGTTCTAGTTTGATTTAAAAATATGTAAGGATACGCAATATACTTGCATTTGAACATTATGACTTTTCCTCATATAGTACGATTTTAAAATAATCAACATCACCAACAGTATGACTGTGTGCATAAACAGTCACCTAGCGGTAACTGGTCAGGAACACTTGAAAAATGATATAAACTTGGATTATATTAATTAAGAAGTTGTTGTGGCTTTAAGTTCTTTTTGGTGTTGATAATGGTGAACATAGTTGCCTTAGGCGCGTTGTATAGGAACAGTTGAACACTTATAGAAATTGTGGATTACATTTATAAATACCCTGCTATGAAATTAAGTTCTTTTTCACCGGTTGCTGACAATGGCGAACCTGGTTACCTTAGGCGCGTTGTATACAAGGAGTCAGAATTCGACAACAGCGCTAAAACAGAAGGTAAATCAGAAGCTAAAGCAGAACGACAACGTTACGAGAATGTGGAGATACATAAAGTTATAGATCCGGGATCCAAGACATTACAAAGAAGAGAATGTCCCAGCTATCCTACAGAAAGACCATTACCAGACAAGGCTCCTCATAATGCAATCGAATTGTGTAGTGCAAGTGGGGAACAACTGTACGTGGACATGAATTCAGTTAGCTGTATTCGAATTATGTTAAATAATGACGTAGAAATGAAAGGCAATCGTAAAAGTCATGCCTATATCGGTAGATGTTCTTCAATATTTGCGAACAACGACAGAAGATCAGGGAGTGCCGGCGGAGACCATATATACATGGAATTAGATTCAGATAACTGTAGGCAAGCTCTTTCAAATGGCGACCAAAAACAGTACACTGCGGAAATACCAAATGTATCAAGGCCCATTTGCATTGAAACAATGCCAGAACGTTCAGACGATAATAGAGACAAACAAGCAGATAAAATCGCATCAAACAATGAAACAGAATTAGAAAACATTTATGGATTCTCCGGAGAAACTGACCCCATGGAAATCAATAATCGTGGAACCCCACGTCACAATGACACACCAAAGAAGAAACCAGAGATAACAAACGACAAACAACGTGTCGTTTCGTTAAAGTTGGTCGTCGTTATGTGTGTGTTGTCTATTTTGGTTTCAGTTATGGTCTGTGTGGCCGCCGAAGTTGTAGTTCATCATGTTTTTCAAAAGGTAATCTGATTATACCTTTAAGTAGTGCCAAAGAAAGAACGTATTCTTCTTTGAGTATTTTAGTTATAAGTCATTATAACACAAATTGCTATGTAACATTGGTATCATTATTACATTTGTACATAGCATTGCTATTGCTAAAACATAAATACATTAATAACATATTAAAGGAACACACGGCACTCTTGGGTTTTATATCAAGAATTAAAATTAGCGCATCGTTTTATTAATCCGGCATCAATTTGACTTTCAAAATGTTGGCATATAATTAAATAAAAAATTGAGGTTCAATTTCCTTCGTCATTTTACCAAATTGTTAAATATATTATTGTTGCAAAATTATCAGAAGTAGTTAATATGTCAAACATTTTGCTTTGAACCATTCGAATAAATAATATGTATGATTGAAAGTATGCAAGTTATGTAGAAAAACGTCGCGAGTTTTAAAACAAAACAAGATTGTCGTGTGTCCCTTTAATATATATTTATAATCGATTAGAAGGTGTAAAGTCCACAAGCCACATTCAAAGTGTGTTTGTTATTCTAGATGCGCGGTGCGTTGTACCGTGAAGTGATGCATAGCTTCTGTTTTTGTATCCTTGTGTTTTTTTCTTCGTCATTCGTCAGTGGCGTCCGTGTCCGATTGGTCAGAGTCTGATTTGAAATCACTTGACCCTCACTACTGTGGGTTTGATCCCTCATAGGACCAGGACTCGTTATGAAAGAAAGCTATTCAGCTATCATGTGGAACGTCGGTGGTTCTACCCAGGTGCCCGTCCGTGCCCTAACATTGTCCGTAGGTGCACATGTGGTCTTCCTCCAAAATAGAAGCTGGAAAGTCGAATTATGACCTTAACTGTTGTTTCGGCTATAAAATCCAATCCATTTCGTCATTAGTCTGCAATGCTGGAGGTATGTTGTCTTGCTGACTCTTGCATCCTTTAGTAAAATACCTACATATGCTACGTGGTGATGTACTATTTGCGGAAAAACCGCCTATTATTACCTGTATATAGCTTGAATGGCTGACCCCTCCGCTCCATAAGCTGTCCCACTGGTCAACAGTTCCTCATGCATGCCATATAATACATCCGCTCATGCAGTCTACGTACGACTCACTCACTCTTGAGCTGTGCATTAGTGTTGCGGTCGACCAATCGTTTGGTTTAGTCATTGCTGTGCAAATTCTTCATGGCGTGCAATAACGATATCTAAAATTGTATACCCAGTATATTTAGCTACAACATTATTTTAAACTCCTACTATCTCTAAATGTAGAGTTGCTTTTATTATGTCAATGAAGACTTGTATAATCTATAATCTATTATCGCAACGTGGTATATGTTTCTGTACTGTATACTCTGCTTCATGCGGTATGTTCTGGTCATATTACGCTTTACTAAATGAATGTGTCAATAAAATAGTCCTCCATATTGTCAGATTCAAATCAATTGATTTTAGCATCAACATAATTTATATCAAACTTATGTTTAAATGTACGAGTGTATTTTATATTACTTATATGCATGTTATTTTAATTATTAAATTCAAAGTTCTATCTACCCGTATAATTGCGCTGGTACCCATATTCACACTATGTCATCTTGTTTGATACGGATGTTCTTTATACGGATGTCTCTATACTCCACAGAGATGGCAAGTTCTTTCTGCCGAGTTGCAAGGTTCTGAAAATGGCTTTTACATAAGTCAGCAGTCAAATGACACGGATGATCAAATCAGCAGACTAAATGAGGAAGTACAAACTCTTCGGCTAGAAATACTTAACATCAGCTCTCTTGAGAAAGGCTTGGAACAATATAAGCATGAAATACTCAAGATAAAAAATGGTAGACCTTTTGTCTTTTTATATACATATTCATGCTATTAAATATCATAAGTATCCTCAATGCATGCCGCAGAAGAGGTCGGCTGTATCTACCACGTGTCAAGTTAAGTTATTATTATCGACCGTAGCAAAGGTCGGCTGTATTTACCACGTGTCAAGTTAAGTCATTATTGTCAGCCGCAGCAGAGATCGGCTGTATGTATCACGTGTCAAGTCATTATTGTTGACCCCAGCAGAGGTCGGCTGTATGCACCACGTCTCAAGTTAAGTCATTATCGTCAGCCGCAGCAAGGATCGACTGTATGTACCACGTGTCAAGTTAAGTCATTATTGTCGACCGCAGCAGAGGTCGGCTGTATGTTCCACGTGTTAAATTGTCATTATCGTCGGCCGCAGCAGAGGTCGGCTGTATGCACCATGTGTCAAGTTAAATGCATAAATTGTTTTACTATTTTCACCATCTTATTGGAAGACGACTCCGATAGCAAATGTTTATTTTTTAAGTTAAAATAGTAAATCGCGTCTAGTAATGCCATACATAGTAATGAAACTTACAGTCTGTAACGTTTTCTTCTTTTTTTTTAAAATATTCCCATGTTTAGCTAATAGTTGAACGTATTTTTATGTATATAATATAAACTTAATTAGCTTTTTTTAAGATTGAGACTGTCCTTCATACATAATTTGAGATTATAAATTTATGTTTCGTATTTAAACGTTTATATGTCCGTATAATTCAGTTACGAATGGCGGTTGGGCGATGTGGGACACGTGGGACGCCTGCAGTTCAAGTTGCGGTGGAGGTATTCAAACTAGAGCTCGTCTGTGTGACAGCCCCTCCCCATCCCTATACGGCGCAGCCTGTGATGGAGATTATCACGAAACAAGGTTTTGTAATGCACATAAATGTCCTGGTATGTTATTGTATGATATGATATTATGTCATCAAACACTATGCTGATTCATATGCACTTTTATAGACAATAGTATATCGGTTATTTACAAAAGGATTATATGGCGGTGGTGAGATCAGGTATCAGATACCGTGCCGCCATTTTTCAGGCTTTTTTATTTCGTAATTTAAAATAAAATAATCAATGTACCTGTATTTTTTAATATGTGTATTATTTACGACACCTTATGACAGTGAGATTCTGTTTCAAAACCAGCGATTTAGTCTTTCGGTCTAAATGTAAATTTCTATGAGCTATCGCTACAGGGAAGAATAATCAACGCTAACATAACGTGTTCTATAGTAGTATAGACGTGTATCATCGTCAAGCAGATACAAAAGTCGAACGGGAAATTAAAGTAGCTATCCCGCCAACAACTGCCATGTTGTACAACATGTGTACACTGTTTCTGAAACCTACTGACGATGACGTATATAATTTTATATAACTCACATATTTTGAGAATCCAAACTCTATAGGCACAATATAAACGGGTTCGGCTAGCCAGGCAAAACACCAACACTGGAGCTTTGAGTTAAGAGTTAGAATTAAGAGTTACCAACGCATATTCAATCACGGGTATTTTAAGAACTCGTTAATAAACCGTTACTTTTTATCGGCAAATATACATTATTATATGATCTGAATACCTGGACGGAGTTTTGGTAAAAGGATTTGTAATTATAATTTTGTCGTTATTTGTAGGAGCGTCGAATTAATAGTCACCAACTCATAATTAATTTTACGCATATTCAATCACGGCTATCCTAAGTTTGTAATGTTTAAGTTTAGTTGTAATCGTTTACAATTCTTACATTACACACATGTATTAACTTTTTATATAAATATGAAATCCATAATATTTAAGATTAGGTAATTATTAGTGTTCTATTTTATGGTCCTTAATTTATTTTGAGGAGTATATATTGCTTGCAAGGTTGTGGAGTTCAAGCAGGAGTATAGAATGCAAGTCATTTAAAATCGTTTTAAAATGCCTCTAATATGTCCATATATAAACAAATGATGTAATTTATATAATAATTTAAGATACGAAAAACAGTTAGGTCCATGAATACTCAGGTACATCCCAATACATGCAATATATGAAGTCTATTTTGTCAAATATAATTTTGTTTGCAATCACATGCAGTTCTGCATCATTAGCGAAAACACTTACCACGACTCAAAGTGTATATTTTTTTATATGTTGATGCATTATTTTATTATTATTATTATTATTATTATTATTATTTGTTTTACTACACTCAAATCTGTACCAAATAGTCACCCATAGGAAGGTTCAAAAATGACCTCTTAAAGCCTGCCTGTTATACGATCACGAAAACGGAATGTACATATTAGTGTTACATAGAGAACCATTCCATTTCGTATATTTCAGTGGCCAGCATTTATTTTACTGCCATCAATCTTACCGATACGTCCTATTGGAACTCAACCTTGATCAGCTCAGTACAACAAAGCGGAAACGACTATAACAACTCCACCGGGACCTTCAAATGTTCTGTCGAGGGTCTTTACCACTTTGCAGTACAGATACATGTGCATACCACATATATGAATAACGAATCTTGCGTCGTACGAAAGAATCAGTCCGCCTTGCTGTGTGTTTATCCTGGTACAGATGCAGGCGTTCTCTCAGGGTCCTCGTCAGTGTACGTGGTGTTGCGTATCGGTGACATCGTGGACTTGGTGTGCCCTGAATGGCTTCAGATCAGTCAAGGGCAGTCGGTTTTTACCGGTGCTCTTATTACCTAAACATTAATGCTCTTATTGTATATTGTGTCTTGTACATGCCAAATATGCATCAGTTTATATTGTGGAAATAGTTCTATAGAATTACGTTATATTACATATTTGTTTGTGATTTGTATAGGAAAAACTGGGAATAGAAAAACTATATCTACTCGTTTGCTCCACTGCGAAATATCTCCCAGTGTGAGTTATTTCGCAGTTGGGAGTTATTTCGCAGAACGGAACATTGCTCGGCCTTTTCCGTCAGACATGTGCATTCCCCAGATATGAATAACGAATCTTGCATCGTACGAAAGAAACAGTCCAACTTGGTGGTGCGTATTTACCCTGGTACACATGCAGGCGTTCTCTCAGGGTCCTCGTCAGTGTACGTGATGTTGCGTATCGGTTACATCGATTTGCTAAATTTTGGGTACAGGCCACTTGATTCGCCACAATCTTGGATAGATAATTACGAAACACAATTAGCCATTGTAGATTATTTTAAATTAGAAACAAATGTAACTGGTGATTTCAATATCGAGTATTTTCCAGGCGAAGGTTTCAAAAATACGAAATGGAATGCTGTTGTTCTTGATTATGGGTTTTTTCAAGTTATTAAATCACGAACAAGAGTAACAAAGAATTCATCAACTATAATAGACCACATTTATAGTACAAATCCAGAAAACTCAAGCGAAATTAATGTACCATCGTATTGTCTTAGTGATCACTTTCCTTTACATTCACAAGAAATATTAAGAATGGACTAATTAAAGAAAATACCATAAACTTTTGACCTATAGATGTTATAATAATTTTGATGAAACTAGTTTTTGTCTTGGTTTACAAAACAGCTGTCTTGAAGTTTCCGAAATGTTTGCTGATCCAAATGATTCATTAAATTTCTTGTATAAACAAATTAATGCTGTTTTAGCTGAACATGCTCCAATTAAAACAAAACGAATAAAACTAATTCTCTTCCAGGATGGTATACTGATGAAATTCACAGAGCAAGGGCGCTCAGAGATTTAAATCAACAATTAAAAAAGTGGGATCAATATAAAATGTGGAGAAATAAAACAACATCATTAAAAAATAAAATAAAATATTTTTCAACAAAGCTGTTCTTAAAAATAAAAACTCAACATATATTTGGAAAAACAATGTTGACAGTGAATTAACTATACCTAAACAAATTTTAATCGATGGCAAAGTGTTTGAAGGACTCCCAAATATTATAAATGCGTTTAATGGGCATTTCGTTAACGTTTCTAACAATTTAAACAAAGTTAAGTACAAACCAGTAAACTTTGATAAGTTAATGAAGTTTTTAGATGAAAAGTTAAAGTTTTCAGTATTTAATTTTGATCTTATCACACCTTTTGAAGTAAAAACAATAATTGATAAATTAGACGTAACTAAATCTACGGGATTGGAATAATAAAATTATGCAGAGATATGTTAACTGTACCAATAGCTTCATTGATAAATACATGTTTGAGTCTCGGAGTTTTTCCGGATAAACTTAAGGAAGCATGTGTTCTTCCTATACCCAAGACAGGTAACAGAGATGATGTAAATAATTACAGACCTATCTCAATACTTCCGACAATATCAAAATATTTGAAAGATTTATTGCTAATTAAATTCTTACCTATTTCAAGAAGACATCCATTCTATATTTCCGCCAATCAGGTTTTCGTAAAAACCACTCTTGTCAAACGGCACATTGTAGATACATGTCTCAAAGAAATAGACTTAGGAAATCTTGTAGGAACACTCTTTTTATATCTTAGTAAAGCCTTTAATTTGATCAATCATGAAATCCTCTTGTTTAAATTAAGACTGTATCATTTTTCAGAAGCATCCATTAAATTGTTTCGATCTTATCTTTCAAACAGAAGCCAAGTAGTTAAGGTCGGTGATACAATCTCGAATGTTCTTCCTGTGATTTCCGGGGTACCGAAAGGTTCTATCTTAGGACCGCTACTCTGTCTGTTATATGTCAATGACATACCATTGTATATTGAGCACACCAATGTAGATATGTACGCAGACGATACAACACTTTGTGCATTTCGTGTATTCAGACTAAATTGCAAACAGATTTAAACAATGTAAATGATTGGTGAACGATAAATAATATGATTATTAATCCCATTAAGTCAACTTGTATGATAATTGAACCAAATCAAACTTTAGCAAATTGTGCAGCATTGTTGCTTTAAATTAATAATACAGATATTCAAAATGTAAAAGTACAAAAGTTACTGAATCATTATCTTGGAAAAATCATATATCTAAAACATGTACTAAACTTGTGTCAAAAATAAATATGTTGAAAAGGATCTCCTACTACCTAACATATGACATGAACAAATTGTTCTATAACTTATATATTATGTCTACATTTGATTATGGCTGTATAACATGGAGCCAAACAAATACATCCTCTATTAATAGAATACTTAAAAGTCAAAAGAGGGCTGCTAGAATCATTCTCATGAAGCCGTCTAAAATATAGTTTAAAGAACTGAAATGGCTTACCTTTTAACGGATGTGAATATCACACATGTATTATGATTTATAAATCACTAAACAATTTAACACCTGATTACATAACCGATTTAATATCGTTCTCTACAAATTCAAATTATAACTTTAGATCTGTTGCTAGAAAGGATATTATCCATTTAACACTTAGGGCAAATATTCTTAAACGTACTTTTGGTTATTCAGGAATGGTAGTTTGAAACATGATCCCCGTTGATATACGAGCCTCGCTGTCTTTAGTTACATTTAAGAGTAAATTAAAATCATTTCTTTTAATGAAAGTGTGAAACCCCAGTTTCGAATTATAACCTTATGTTACAAAAGTATGAAAATGTGTCTGTCTTCTTGAAGTTATAAATTGATGCATGTATTGTTTTATCTTGCATTATATGCTTACATTGTTATATTTTGTTGATTTATACATGTCCATATTGCATAAAAGACTTGTGTAAATGCTATGTCTTAATTCTTAATATGTTACCTTCTTGAAATAAAGTTATTATTATTATTATTATTATTATGATTATAGTGGTGGAAACGCCAATGACGTTCCGATTGTTTACGGCCGTCGTCGTCAGATTCCGCCACTAGGAAATACCGATTATGAAAACCGGTTCCACTTGTTTTGTTCGTATGACGTAATGTCGTCTTTGCGTTCTCGTACAAACTGGTGTAAAATGCAAACTGGTGTAAATATATTGACGCTTGGAAAGAAATTCATCACAGAATATGTAATATATAGTTTAATTAACATTGTTGTCATGATACTGAAAATAATTCCCTCGTGAGAAAGATTCTTGCGATATAGAAACTCGTGCGCCAGTTCCCGATCACGACCACAATGTTAATTAAACTCTATATAAAGAGTTAAAGAGTTTAATTAACACACGTGTGTTTAAGTAACACACTAACTTGGTAACGTTGGTAACCTTGGTTATTTTTGTACTTATAATATAGTATACTCCTCAAAATAATTTAAGGACCATCCCTTCTTTATTTCAATAAGATTGAAGTTTGCATTATCGCACACGTTTAAATACACATGGCATTCAAAAAATGGAAACAGTTTCGTGTTTCTGTATTATTTAGGAACATTTTTCATCAAAAATATAATAATTGAGATTTTGAAATTTCAATTAAATGATTTTTTCACACAAAAAATTATTTCGTATTATTGTCATGACTATTGATTCCTTAACAAATATCTGTTGCCATTTCTTTAGATTTAATCTACAGATAATCGTGCAGCGCCTAATATGCAACTAGGTCTTGAAAATGTACTTAATTTTGGATGGGATAAAAATTCAGCGTTTTTCAAAACTGTTCGGTGTATGCATTTAAACTGTCAAAGGTTACTTTTAGTCAGTTTTAGGGAAAATTCAAATTTCGCATTCATAGTTCCATTGGTAGTGATTAAAAGTAATGAATAAATTGACGAAAAATATTAAAAGTTTTAGTATTGTTGTTTTGGGGGCAAATTAAGGAATTTTAGAAATTATCAAAAATCTCGGAATCTACTCATTACATGGTCCCGCCTTTATTCCATTAAGCGATGGACAAACTTATATTAGCAGGATTTTATAACGGATATTTCGACAATAAAACACGTTTAAACACATTTTTTTACTGAAAAAATGCGATAACCAGTTTAAAATTTCCTATTAAATTACAATATGCAAATGCTTAAGCCGAAATTAAGGTTTTATTTCGTACCCCAGCCAACCCCTTTTCGCTTCTTGGAGAAGGGGTTGGATGGGGTATGAAAGTTAATACTCGGACCACGTAATGTTATTTGTCAGAGTAGTCAAGTTTGGCTAGCATTATAATGTTCTAGCATTGTTATAAACTTTTGAAACACGTTTTGTAAAGAGCAGATGGACAATGAGAGCCCTATTGTCTAATATAGCATATTTAATGAAAATCAAGAGTCGTAACTCTTGTTACTGGTCCAATCAGGTTGGTTTTCAACTTGATCGAGCTTTTATCAGTATCAACAATCTGGCAAAGTAGATATAAAAATCGAACAGGAAAAGTAGCATTCAAGGACGACAGTCAACCAAAAAAAAAGAACAAATTTAAAGATGAATAAAAAACCAAATGAGACATTACAAACACAAAAAAGATGACAATAGGGCTACTGCCTTGGAACGGTCAGTGGCCAAAACGGCCGCTGGGGCTTTAAACCTCACACTTACCCTACTGCCATCCCAATAAAACGGGACAGTGTAAATAACGAAATCCCCGCTAATCCTTCTCTAACAACCATTAATAGGCAATATAAGTTTGGTAAATATATAATGCAACATGGAGACGGTACAGTGTTGAAAAGACAAAATATAGCAATTTTTGTTTATTCAAGGGCAATTACTCAGGTGTTACTGGTCCGATCTGGCTTGTTTTCGAACTTGTCGGAGCTTTCATTGATATTTACAGCTGGTGAAGTTTGGATGAAAAATAAAAATGCTACAGTGTTAACATCAAAAAGTGAACAAGTTTTTCAATATTTCAAGGGCCATAATTTTGGTGTTACTGGTCCGATCTGGCTGGTTTTTGAACTTGACCGAGCTTTTATCAATATCAACAATCTAGCAAAGTTTCGTAAAGGTAGGATGCAAATGGAGGCACTAGGATGTTGACAAGAAAAAAATATAGCAATTTACGTTAATTTAACGGCAATAACTCCGGTGTTGATAGGCGGGTCTGGCTGGTTTTAGGACTCTTACGAGCTGTTATTAATATTAACAATCTGGTAAAGTTTGGTAAATATCGGATGCAAAATTAAGGTGCTAGAGAGTAGATATCACAAAGTTAACACAATTTCCAATAATTCAAGGACCATAACTTCGGTGTTACTGGTCCGATCTGACTTGTTTTCGAACTTGACCGAACTTTTATTAATATCAACAATCTGGCAAAGCTTGGTAAAGGCAGGACTCAATGAAACCGAGTCTGCTTCTTTATTCTCTTAACTGTGTTTGTTGCTCCCTAAGGATCACCTTTATCAGTATTAATTATCATTCACACTAGCGTTCCTTTAGTGCAGTGTGGCGGCTGTAAAAGGTCTCCCCGTGCTACGAATCAGTAGTGTTATTTTTACTGGTCTTTTTTTACGCCAACGAGCCCAATATAGGTGGCTTTGAAATAGAATACCGCTTAAGCCGGTGCTATTGGGAGTGAGAGGTGTTGCTTCTTACATTACGTCTTATGAACAGACTCAATAAAACCGAGTCTGCTGCTTTATTCTCTTAATTTTGTTTGTTGCTCCCAAAGGATCACCTTTATCAGTATTTATTGACAAGACAACATATAGCAATTTTCGTTAATTCAAGGGCAATAACTGTTACTGGTCCGGTCTGGCTGGTTTCGAACTCGTCCGAGCTTTCATTGATATTAATAATCTGGTAAGGTTTAGTAAAGATCGGATGAAAAACGAAGCTTCTAGTCTGTTGATATCAAAAAGTTAACGGACGACGGATAAAAGACCATGGCATAAGCCCTATTGGCTTTTGGCCAGTAGAGTTAAAATATAAAGCATCCTAAATATACGTTCCATTTTTTAACACGCTGTTCTTCGTTGAACGAGTGCCTTTCCATTTTCTATTTCTCATTTAATATTGTTGACATGTTTTAGATAGGCATATCAATAAAACCGATGATAAAATCATCGTAGACTACATGCACTTGTATTTAGAAAGATTAACCAATTTTTTGGTCAAACAATTTAATTTTTCTATATAATTTTATTAATGAAATGTTACTGGACACTGCCAGTGTATAGCTTATAAACTGTATTTTCTCAAAGATTTGATATTGGAAGATCAATGTTAATAGAGAAAAAGATCGCAAAAACTCAATGAATGCATTTACTTTATTCTGTCAATTAATCATCTTTATATATAGTTATTCTTTGTTTCTGTGTTTGTTTGTGGTTGACTGTCTTCCTTGAATGCTGCTTTTCCTCTTCGATTTTATATCTACTTTTCATGTGTTTCATGAAAATTGTAAACCTAGAGTTTAAGCTTTGCTAAAGAGTCGCTTAAATTACCAATTTGAAGCAAAATGTCTAGGTAGCGACAAGCTACGATCTATGGTTATATACACAAGCGGCTCGCCATTTTTCATCGAGAACAGCACTATGTGAGGGCTATACATTTATTAAATTTCGAATGTATGCATTTCGAATGTATGAAAATTCCGTCATGCATGCAGTCTTTCCGGACCATGAACTTAAAAAGAACACAATAAGACATTCCCTAAAGGCATTGTCTTAATAACACATAGAATGGTTAACCGTGCAAAAATCGAACACATATTTCCTACTTCGTCACAAAATGGGCTGCAGAAAAATCTATTTCAGTGTTTTTAAAGCTATATTTCGACAGACATTACGTGGTACGAGTATTAACTTTCATACCCCATCCAACCCTCCCCAAAGAAGCGAAAACGGGGATGGCTGGAGTATGAAATGAAACCTTAATTTCGTCTACAAAGTTTGAACATTGTAGAATTTAAATATTTAATAAACAATTCTAAACGTCAAGTTATCGCATTTTTCAGTAAAAATGTTTTTAAACGTGCTTTATTGTCAAAATATTCGTTATAAAACCCTTCTAATATAAGCTTTCCCATCGATTAATGCAATCAAGGCCGCACCACGTAATGAAGGCACACACATCCATCTTAATCAGAAAGCAATCAATGAATCAATGTCCAAAAAAAAAAAAACTTTTGATACAACATAATGACTATTTGTTCTGTATTTTCCTATCCTGTGTTACCACATTAAAGGGACACACGGCAATCTTTTTTGTTAAAAACTCACGGCGTCCCGCTAGTTTTTCTGCATAACTTGCATTTGTTCAATCATTAATATTAATTATAAGAATAGTATTAAGCAATTTGTTTTTGTATATTATTAATTTTTGATATTATTGCACCTATAATATATTAAAACTAATAGTATAATAAGACGAAATAGTGAATATTTAAAAATTTATTTATTTAAATGTTACCAGGGTAAATGTTAAAATTATACTGGATATATAAATCGAGACTCCCATTTCAAACACTTCAAGAATGCCGTGTGTCCCTTATACGAAGCACTTTTGACAACAATCAAACTGGTCCAACCATACGTCAATTTATATAGTAATGCGGTTAAACATATACATTTAAAACCGGAAAATATAGCAAAAGGCAGCCAAAATACGCTGAATCATCAGAAACGTAACGTTTGGCAGCAACTTGTATCACAAACTACGCGTATATATCGTTTATAAAAAGCAGTCAAGGCAATGTTTCGAAAATATATGAATTAGTGCTATTATACTAATAGGAAGTTCAACGTGTAATGAACCGTAGTATAACATTTTGAATTTCAAGAGACTTACATACATCGGTAATTGTACTGGAAAACTTTTGAGCAATAAGCTTGAAAATATACCATCCAAAAATAAAACGAACACAGTTGTTGTGCAGAAATTTTGTAATATGGTTCAAATGTACGAAATTTAATTACAAGAATAGGAAACATACACAATATATTTAAAATGTAATATGATGACGTCATGGGTTCCGTTAAGCATAGTTCTACTATAACATGTGATCAGGACTCACCTGTTGCTACTATTTATTATTCAGTGTTAAAACCAACATTTACCATAGACAGCATCTAAATTAATACATATTTAAATATGTAAGTGTCAATCTATATGTAAACACAGCAACATACGTTAATATCGCACATTGCTAAACGCACAACGTTATATTGTGATTTAATAGACTACCAGAGGCACCCAAGCTCAAGATGAAATACAACATTTACTGTAGCGAACATCTAAATTATGTAGATTTAAATATAAGTGCAAGTCTATATCTAACATAAAGAGAGACCGTGATAATAGCATAGATGAATATACTACCAGAGGCACGCAAATTCAAGATTAAACTTAAGATTTACTGTAGTTAACATCTAAATACAATACGTATATATTTAAATATATAAGTGCCAGTCTATATGTAGACATAGCGACCAGTCTACCAGAGGCACGCACATTCAAGAATAAACGCAACATTTACTGTAGCTAAAATATAAAAGTGCCATTCTATATGTAACACAAAGAGAGACGGTGATACTAGAGCAATTTATACTGTGATTAAATAGACTACACGAGTACAAACAACATGTACTGTAACTAACATATTTAATATATACAAATGCCAGTCTATATGTAAACTCAAATAGACACTTTACTCTCACAGTGCGTTCATAGCACAATTTTATATTATGATTGAAAACACTACTGGAGGCACACAAATTCAAGATTAAAATCAACATTAACTGTGGCTAACATATAAATACAACAGTCACAGTTTGCGTTTGCACTCATCAATTTTCTCTTAAAATGACGCCGTGTACAATGTAAATTGACGAAAATAAAACTTATTTCAATCACGGGTATTTTAAGAACCCGTGACCAAAAATATATATTTTAATTGAAACACATACATTATAATATGACCTGAACACCTGGATAGAGTGTAACAGAGTCATGCATGGGGGACTTAACTTATACATCACCATTTCTCGTTTATGGGTATTTTTACTAACGCTGATATTATATTTCTATAACTGGTAGATTCTAGCTATTGAATTATACATGTATGATTTGGTCAGCAGATGAAACGGGGGGTTCTTAAGTGGTTAAGTGACACTATCCTGTGTACCAGGACATGGATGATATTTGAACTTTAGTTATCAAAAGACGTAGGATGCTTTCTCATTAAGTAGATCATTCAATTGACCAATCAAACGTTGACCACTGTATAATCATCATATTAGTGATTTATTACCTTAGGTTAGACCTCCTGCAGAAACATGATTCGTGTAGGGGGGTTGTTAGTATATATTGGCCTGCATTATTCGGCAGAGACACAGCAGTTACTATAGGCAGAGAGTGCTATAAAGGTTAGGCTGTCGGGTAGGATCTTGGTTCGATAATGAACGGTTCGGTGTTACGAACCTTGCTGGTGTTTACGGCAACAAGATTATGGTTAGAGTTAGGAAGGAATTGGAACTGACTCTGTTGCAGAAGTAACTGATTAACTTTGAATTTGAACTGAACTTACTTACATCAACGATTACTTGTTAATAAAAACTATACGATCACATTGCTATTGAACTTAATAAGCTATACAAACTTGTACACGTGTGTGTTTTGTTGTTACAAGAGTTTTGATAAACGGGTTTTGTAGTGTAATTGTGACATTATTTGACGGTTTAGTTTCTTTATTAAAGCGAAACAATCAATATTAAAGCTAGCGTTTATCAGATAGTATTAGATAAAATCAATTTTGGATATATATCGTATAATTTTTATTTTATTTTTAAGCGGAGGGCTTTTGATTTTGTTTAATGTTGCATTTTCTTTCGTCTGAGTCTATATTTGAAAATTAAAGCATAGTCTGTTACAGCTACTCAGAAAAGTAAAGCTGAATATTCGTATACCAGGTTATGTTTTACAAAGAAAATAAATATACAACCCTAATATACCACAAACAATTTTCTGCAACGACATTGTCCATATTAACAAACCGTGACAAACAGTCAGCTGTAGCGACATTGTGGATATCAATATATCACACATAGTCTGCAGTGGCGACCATGTGGATATCAATATATCTCACATAATCTGCTGTGATGACATTGTGGATATCAATATATTACACACAGTCTGCTGTGGCGACCATGTGGATATCAATATATCACACATAGTCTTCTGTGGCGACATTGTTGATATCAATATATCACACACAGTCCCCTGTGGTGAAAATGTGGATATCAATCTATTACACACAATCTGCTGTGGTGACATTGTGGATATCAATATATCACACACAGTCTGCTGTGGCGAAAATGAAAATGTGGATATCAATACATCACACACAGTCTGCTGTGGCGACCATGTGAATATCAATATAGTCTGTGGTGACATTGTGGATATCAATATATTACACACAGTCCGCTGTGGCGACATTGTGGATATCAATATATCACACACAATCTGCAATGGTGACCATGTGGATATCAATATATCACACATAGTCTGCTGTGGCGACCATGTGGATATCAATATATAACACATAATCTGCTGTGGCGACCATGTGGATATCAATATTTCACCCACAGTCTGCTGTGGCGAAAATGTGGATATCAATATATCACACACAGTCTGCTGTGGCGACCATGTGGATATCAATATATCACACACAGTCTGCTGTGGTGACATTGTGGATATCAATATATATCACATAGTCCGCTGTGGTGAAAATGTGGATATCAATCTATTACACCTAGTCTGCTGTGGCGAAAATGTGGATATCAATATATCACACATAGTCTGCTGTGGCGACCATGTGAATATCAATATATCACACATAGTTTGCTGTGGTGACATTGTGGATATCAATATATCACACACAGTCTGCTGTGGCGACCATGTGGATATCAATATATCACACACAGTCTGCTGTGGCGACCACGTGGATATCAATATATCACACACAGTTTGCTGTGGTGACATTGTGGATATCAATATATTACATATAGTCCGCTGTGGTGAAAATGTGGATATCAATCTATTACGCCTAGTCTTCTGTGGCCAAAATGTGGATATCAATATATCACACATAGTCAGATGTGCCGACCATGTGAATATCAATATATCACACATTGTCTGCTGTGGTGACATTGTGGATATCAATATATCACCCACAGTCTGCTGTTGCGACTAGTGGATATCAATATTTCACACACAGTCTGCTGTGGCGACCATGTGAATATCAATATATCACACAGAGTCTGCTGTGGCGACATTGTGGATATCAATATATCACACACAATCTGCTATGGTGACCATGTGGATATCAATATATCACACATAGTCTGCAGACTGAGGCGACCATGTGAATATCAATATATCACACATAGTCTGCTGAGGCGACATTGTGGATATCAATATATCACAAACAGTCTGCTATGGTGACCATGTGGATATCAATATATCACACACAGATGGTGTGGCGACCAAGTGAATATCATTATATCACACATAGTCTGCTGTGGCGACCCTGTGGATATCAATATATCACACACAGTCTGCTATGGTGACCATGTGGATATCAATATGTTACACACAGTCTGATGTGGCGACATTGTGGACATCAATATATCACACATAGTCTGCTGTGGTGACATTGTGGATATCAATATATCACACAAAGTCTGCTGTGGCGACCATGTGGATATCAATATACCACTAACAGTCTGCTGTAACTACTTTGTGGATATCAATATATCACACATAGTCTGCTGTGGCGACATTGTGGACATCAATATATCACACATAGTCTGCTGTGGCGACCATGTGGATATCATTATATCACACATAGTCTGCTGTGGTGACATTGTGGATATCAATATATCACACACAGTCTGCTGTGGCGACCATGTGGATATCAATATATCACACACAGTCCGCTGTTACGACTTTGTGGATATCAATATATCACACATTGTCTGCTGTGGTGACATTGTGGAAATCAATATATCACACACAGTCTGCTGTGGCGACCATGTGGATATCAATATACCACTAACAGTCTGCTGTAACTATTTTGTGGATATCAATATATCACACATAGTCTGCTGTGGCGACATTGTGGACATCAATATATCACACATAGTCTGCTGTGGCGACCATGTGGATATCATTATATCACACATAGTCTGCTGTGGTGACATTGTGGATATCAATATATCACACACAGTATACTGTGGCGACCATGTGGATATCAATATATCACACACAGTCCGCTGTTACGACTTTGTGGATATCAATATATCACACATTGTCTGCTGTGGGGACATTGTGGAAATCAATATATCACACACAGTCTGCTGTGGCGACCATGTGGATATCAATATGCCACTAACAGTCTGCTGTAACTACTTTGTGGATATCAATATATCACACATAGTCTGCTGTGGCGACATTGTGGACATCAATATATCACACATAGTCTGCTGTGGCGACCATGTGGATATCATTATATCACACATAGTCTGCTGTGGTGACATTGTGGATATCAATATATCACACACAGTCTGCTGTGGCGACCATTAGGATATCAATATATCACACACAGTCCGCTGTTACGACTTTGTGGATATCAATATATCACACATTGTCTGATGTGGTGACATTATGGAAATCAATATATCACACACAGTCTGCTGTGGCGACCATGTTGATATCAATATATCACACACAGTCTGCTGTGGCGACATTGTGGATATCAATATATCACACACAGTCTGCTGTGGCGACATTGTGGATATCAATATATCACACACAGTATGCTGTGGCGACATTGAGGATATCAATATATCACACATAGTCTGCTGTTGTGACCAACTGGATATAAATATACCACGAACAGTCTGCCGTAAAGACTTTGCCGATATCAATATGCCACAAACAGTCTGCTGTAGCGACTTTGTGGTTATCAATATATCACAGTCTGCTGTAGCAACCCTGTGGATATTAAGATACCTCAAGCAGTCTGCTGTTGCGACTTTGTGTATATCAATATACCACAAACAGTCTGCTGTAGCGATATTGTCTATATTAAGCTACCACAAACAGTCTGCTGTGACGACATTGTGGATATCAATATACTAAAACAGTCTGCTGTAGCAACAGTGTGGATTTTGATATACATGTGCCACAAACAATCTGTTTTAGCGACATTGTCGATAAACAGTCTAATTTAGCGACATTGTCGATATCAATATACCACAAACATTCTGCTCTAGTGGCATTGTCGATGTGATTATACCACACACAGTCTGCTATAGTGACATTGTGGATATCAATATACCACGCACAGTCTGCTGTAGCGATATTATCGATATGAATATAGTTACCACACACAGTCTGCTGTAGAGATATTGTATATATCAATATACCACACACAGTCTCCTGTAGCGACTTTGTCGATATCAATATACCACAATCAGTCTGCTGTAGAGATATTGTCCATATCAATATACCACAAACAGTCTGCTGTAGCGACTTTGTCGATATCAATATACCACAATCAGTCTGCTGTAGAGATATTGTATATATCAATATACCACACACAGTCTCCTGTAGCGACTTTGTCGATATCAATATACCACAATCAGTCTGCTGTAGAGATATTGTCCATATCAATATACCACAAACAGTCTGCTGTAGCGACTTTGTCGATATCAATATACCACAATCAGTCTGCTGTAGAGTTATTGTCCATATCAATATACCACAAACAGTCTGCTGTAGAGATATTGTCCATATCAATATACCACAAACAGTCTGCTGTAGCGACTTTGTCGATATCAAACATACTATGATGACGCATCTATTTCTGTTTTACGCTTATTCTAAATGTATACGCAGGTATCCTTTAAATCAAATGTAAATAAACAATAATGAAATGGTATTTTTTTCAATGTTTTATATGTTTTGCCTTCTTACTTATATTTAGCACGTATTTCTGAATTAATATTATATTTGAGCCATAATCGCTAAGATTACGACTGTACTTTGAATAATATTGAATTTCAATATAACCATATTCGATATAGCCATATACGATATAGATATATACAATATAGCCATATCCAATACAGCCATGTACGATATAGCCATATACGATATAGCCATATACGATATAGCCATATACAATATAGCCATATACGATATAGCCATATACGATGACGTGTCGTGAAGAAGTGTACACAATTACGTTGTCTTATGTCACTCGATGTCCGTCCGATTTAAGATTCGTATTCAGTCTATAAAAGGATTGAACCGACCAGGGTTCGTATTCATAAGATTCTCAGATTCATATTTTAAGTCAAAATGTATCTACTTTTAGACACATTTTAAGACATCGTCTTTATATGTTTAATAATGCTACGGATTAATAAACACAGCTAAAACATTATCTTAAAACGGATGGTCTGTAGTATCGCTGAGAGGTTAAAAATGGTAATTGAAAATATGTAACTATCTTAAATTTTGACTTAAAGTTCCCCGGCCATGTTTGGTTTCATGAACATATTTATGTTGATTTAAATCGAAATCAATACATAACAATAGCTATTTACAATTCACACATTGCAATAGCTGTGAAAATTTATACTATGGTCGCCACAGCAGACTATGTGTGATATACTGATATCCACATGGTCGCCACAGCATACTGTTTGTGATAGAAAACTTTGAACAGGTAAATTAATCCACTGGTAAATGCATTTATCAATTATCTGGCAATAGTTGTGCAGCTATACAATTAAGATTTACCTCATTCCCCCCTGCAGTCACGCTGTGGTATAAGTAGTATCTACGTGATGCAAATAATACTTATTTTTATATACAACTTAGTAGCGGTTTTAGTCTCTCCGGGACTAGTAAGAAATGTTCATATGATGTGTAAGAGAAAAAAACATTGATAATACTACAAAAAGGATGGCCAGTCATCTTTAAGTAATACTGTCTACTTATGTTGCTTTGTTAATACGGGCCCAGGACGGTATTGGTCATCGTGACGTGCAATATTACTACACTCTGATGCAACTACATTTCCGACCTCTGTAAATACTCTGTACATTTGCGAAAGTTTCCTGTAAACCCCGGGGTATAAATGAATTATTGATAAAGTATAATATCTAAAACGTAACATGCAAGCAAGAAAAGGCCGAATTTGAAGGTTTTCCTCTATTATCTCCTTTTTCAGTACTCATTCATTCGAACACATACAATGCAGTTATTCACAGTTACTCGAACACTTCCAGTCAAACTCTATTCAGCAGTCGTTCATAATTACTCAATATGTTCTCGGGTAACCAGCAGTCATTCAAGATTATTCAACTCTTTCTTGAGTAAGTAGCCAAACTCTAAGATATTCTGTGCTTTTCCAATCACAGTCATGCACACAACCGGTTTTCCCCGCACACTGATGTTTCCAAATAGCTAAAACGAGAAAGAAAATGCAGATTGATATCAACGTTAAGGTACCGGTATATAAACACCCAGGAAGCAGTTTATCAAATTGGATGGTAGCGTGTTATAGTAATTGTAGTAAAATCAATCATACATAGATACAGTATCATTAACATGATTAAGTGTTGTTAGTTATGCGGTCGGAAGAACGAGCGTTCATTGCTATTTTTGTTTCATAGAATAAAATCTAGATTAAAATAAAATTATTTAAAAAAGCAAAATAAGTAAGTACCAATCATGACCAGCACTCCATCGTTAAAGTTAAATTTCGGTAAAAAAAGATAAGTTTTTCGGTACAAAAACACATTTCGAATACAAACCTTTTTATCACGATGAAAATGAGCCACAACGTTGTTTTCTGACAAGTTGTGGACTGCTAAGTCCATTTTATGTAGCAAATGTACGCCTTTTATTAGCTGTTTAAATAGGGCTGCTACATCGTCTACGGTCAGTTCCTTTACTTCAGCAATTTCTTTCAGGGTGAAAATGTCGTAACAATCGTCAACCGGTTCGTCCGTGAATAGATCCATGGCTCGAATAAAACTTTTTAAATCTACGGGAGAAAATACAAAAGAAATATTGGAATTTAGATAGACCTACTAAACCAATGATATTTGGTAAAGTCACGGTGTGTAGGCACATACATATAGGATTAATTACACTGAATCATCCCGATGCAGTCGAAAGTAGTTCTCTATTAAAGAGCGCTCATCTTTGTTTTCTTTAAATCATTTTAGTGCAGTTTCCTGTTATTTTTTTGGATATAACTGTATTCTGGACATGTTATTATTATTTGGAAATGCAACTCATCATGTTTTTTTAAGTATAACAGTCAAAAACGAAAAGTATAAAGGGCATGCAAATAATGCAAATACCGTAGTAGACATGTATATACAATATAATAACTAAACAAGTGGGCCAATGATTTATGAGAAAAAGTAGTTTAAAGATGTTTCTATTTTAGTAACGACGGTCATATTTGTTGATGGATCGAATTTATTTGGAACAATCTTAGAGAGGATGACGCAAAAATGCTTCCTGGGAAGTTTCGTCAATTTCTACCAAAACGAGTACGATAATGGACCTTTGGAAACGGCCGAGCACGACACATACGAAATATTGCAGTCTCGGTTTGACTGAGACTGTTCATGAGCGGTAGTGAAATATGCTAGCTACCGCTCACGCCCTCTAGCCCCGGGTTGAGCAGAACTCAACATTCATAAAAATCAAAAGTACAGAATTTTAAACATCCCGAAGATAGCAAGCATATGGCGGTGAATATAGCAATATTTGTATCTTTATTTCATTCCCTATATCCAGCGGCGTATGGTCCTAGGATCTAATAAAACTGTATGCAAAATAAACAAAAAGGAATGTAGTTGGGAGCAGCGGTTATGAAGCCTGCGTATCACAAGTAACAGCCAAAAGACTAAATTAAAAATCAGACAACATATCCTATGAGTGGTTAAACAATACCCAGAGCCTTTTATCGGCCGGAGTATAAGTATCGGGCTCAGCGATCTCCAAAGATCGAATGAATAACAGTACTGATTGCAAGCGTTTTACTGCCGCCACACTGCATAAGCAACACCACTGTGCTATAAAAAAGAGTACGATAATGGACCTTTGGAAACGGAAGTTGATCATAAGAAGAAGTCGTTAATATATTTTCTACTTTTAGTAAAGGCGGCTATATTTAATGACGGATAGGGACGATTTGTATCAATCTGAGAGGGGATCATGCATTTATGCTTCCTGTGAAGTTTCGTCAAGTTCTACCATGGCCATAAAGAGGACGAGGAACGACGAACGGACGACGGACAACTCGCCATCCCATAAGCACTTTTGACAATGTGAAAATAGTCTCTATTATTTGTATGATCACTACATTAAATTGACCAAATTTACATCATTTTAGTACTTGTGACGCAATTTCTGAACATATAAACGCTGAGAAATATACTTGTATCCTCGAGTAATGCTATATCAGTAAGTTCCACCATAAACAATAGTAACATATAAAACATATATGAACTTGGATTGTGAACTTGGATACGGGAATTTTTTATAAGGGATCAAATATCATTCGAGAAATAAAAAAAAGACTTAACATTTCGAAACGGTGTAAAGAAACGGGAAGATTATCTCTGGAACAGGATTAATTTTATACATTTACTATAGTATCGTGCAATAAAATTTACCTTGTGTTATATCTGTTATATTTGTTTGCTCATCGGGATTCGGCATGAACTTCTGTGGAGAAAATACATATATCCCATAAAATAAAACAAAATCATTCGCATTATAAGCATGCTAACACAATTAAAATTACGTTAATAAAACCAAGTACATTATATATTATTATGTCTTGTATTTCTTCTCATAAAGAAGTGAACGTGAATCAATCAGACAATCTATCGTGTTTATTGTAATATTCAACAATAAAGATGACTGACTGATTGTTGATTGATTAATTGAATGATGTTTAACGTCAATTTTCAGCACATTTTAGCTATATAGGACCGTAGATTTTTAGTGGCGGAGGCAGAACACCACCTTATTCCTGGGTAAAACCAGTACTGTTTACCTCCCGCAATATATAACAAATCTACACTTTCTAACTTACAAGTCGAGCCCTTAGCTGGATTCGAACCTGCAGCGGTGGGATGCGAGAAGGTTTCAAACACAGTGTCTTTACAATGTCGGCCAGTGAAGCACTATTCAATAACGACAAATATATGAATATAAATGCATTGAAGACAAGCCCATTTTTAATTACCTTTTTCCCTAGAAGTGCTGGTAAAGTGTATAAGAAAGGGTTAAGTGCAGAATTTACAGGAAGTATCAGAACAGCGGCCCATGCGTACACATCACCGGAAATCACGTGACCTTGCATTGCCATCATACCTGGAAGAAAAGTGTTTGACTCTGACATCGTTCATCATTATACGCATATTACACATATACATAGCATATACGTATTCAGCATTCTCCAGTAATCAAAATGTAACATAAGCTGAAAAATTAAATATTGCTTTAAATATACTCCCCGACTACAAATCAGTAGTTTTATTACTTACTGGTCCTTTGGGATCACCAAGCCCAATATGTGTGGCTTTAAATAGAATATCGTTTAAGCTGCTGCTAGGAGGCGTGAGAAGTGTTGCACTCACATTACCCCTCATGAAAAGACTCAATAAAACCGCCTCTGCTACTTTTATCTCTTATTTGTGTTTGTTGATTCCAAGGGATCCCCTTTTCAGTATTTATTTACATTCACTCTAGTGTTTGTTTAGTGCTTTGTGGAGGCCGTACAAAGTCGGCCCGACTACAAATCAGTAGTGTTATTACTTACTGGTCCTTTGGGATCGTCAAGCCCAATCTTTGTGGCTTTAAAGCAGAATGTCGTTTAAGAAGTTGCTAGGAGGCGTGAGAGGTGTTGCACTTTACATTACCCTCATGAACAGACTCAATACAACCGAATCTGCCACTTCTATCTCTTGTTTGTGTTTGTTGCTTGCAAGGGATCCCCTTTTCAGTATTTATTGACATTCACACTAGCGGTTGTTTAGTGCTGTTTGGCGACCGTAAAAAGTCGTCCCGGCAACAAGTCATTAGTGTTATTACTTGCTGGTCCTTTGGGGTCATCAAGCCCAATCTTTGTGACTTTAAAGTAGAATATCGCTTAAGCCGGTGCTAGGAGGCGTGAGAGGTGTTGCACGTTACATTACCCCTCATGAAGGGACTCAACTAGAACTGTCGCCGGAGGCGGACAAATAACCCCCCGCTGGCAACTTGTTGAGGAGTGGGTAAACATACAAGACTTCGTTCCTATAAGATATATAGACATATATTATAAAGAAAAAGACCGGACAATAATGTTTTATTTGACTACCAAGTTTGAAATGCATTAACATACAAAGAGCCATCCATAACTGAGTGGAAAATTATCGAATTTGAACGTCACGACAATATGCGCATCTCCACTTGATATTGATGCTTATTAGCAAGTTTCATGAAATTATAACATGCGGTTTTAGAGAAATAGCCCTAACAATAATTATCTTTCTGACTACCAAGTATGAAATGCATTAAAAATACAAAGGGTCATAACTCAGTGCAAAAGTATTGAACCGGAACGTCATTACAGTATACACATCTCCACTTGATATTGATACTTCCTAGCAAGTTTCGCTAAATTTTAACAAGGAGTTTTAGAGAAATAGCCCGGAAAATAATTTTGTATTACATATATATTTGAAATACAAAGGGCTATAACTCAGTGGAAAATTATCCAATTATTAGGACTTAAGGCAAACTGTGTAAATATGCTGGATCTAAATCAGATTTGCCATGGTATACAATGCAATTTTCTGAGTATTAATTCAAATTGACAGCTTTACAATGTACATACCCATACATCCTATCGGAAACCAACACATGAAGTCGGTGGTCACCACAAGCAAGATATTTCTGGCCACAGTCAAGTCGTTACGTCGGGATGAGTGAGCTCTTTTAACCTTGTTCCTTACTTTTCTAATCTCCATGTAAATCAGAAACTGGCCAAATGCAAGAAGCAAAAAGGTTAAAAAATTTAATATAATAAATATTGCGATAGAATACTGCCATCCTGGGAGCCTGTCACGTGTCAAGGGGAGAGCCAGACAAACGCCAGTCTTCGAGTAAAACTTGTTTTGAAAGTACTGCGTATACACGATAGGAATAACCGCAACCGCCCACACAATCACCCATGTCAGGATTGAAAAAAGTACAGCTTTCTTCTGGTTAAAACGTAATTGACCATACGGAAATTTGATCACGAGTATACGATCAACAGTAATAAGGCATACAAATAACACGCTAGCCTCTGATGAAACGGTCGATAAGACACCTGCCATTTTACACCAACCACTGTTTCTCCAATACTCGTCCATCCATATGTACCTGCAAGACAGATATGTACGTAAGCTTAACTAAGGAAATCATGTAGCAATAGTATAAGATAGACACAAAACAGGACTTAGTTGTTTGGAAATAACCAAAAGCAAACAAAGCAATATAAACATCCAATTTGGTTTCTAAATAAGAAAAACGAAAAGATATGATACCACTTTCCACGTTAACCGATTTGAGCGGCGTTAATTATATAACATATTCATTTACATGATTTCAACAATTGAAAAGAAAGATATTCTAAAATATGGAATATAATACTTGTAACAAACATGCAATACATACCTTTCCCTGTAAACCTGGTCCGCAACAGCTATAGTTATGAGGTAAACTCCCATCAGAAAGTCTGCAACTGCTAAATTGGTAACAAAAATACCATATCCAAGTTTTAGTCTTTGGCGGTCATACTTTAGCCTGTAGAACAACGCCAGGAAATTTCCGACCAGAGCCAATACACCTATCACCCAAAGTATGGTTTGAAGAATCGAATTTCTCATCAAATCGGCACATGATGAAAATTCATCTTTTTGCGGAAAACATTCCTCCTCGCTTACGGATGCCGGTCTAATGCAACAAAACTTATATGCTGAGGAATTGATTTTCTGCAGAAGCCGGACACCAGAAAACAAGTCTTTGCTAAAGTTTTGGATATTGTTATTTTCTAAATTAAGAAATGTCACTGTTAAAGATTCAAAGGCAAACCCTTCTATTCCTTCAATTTGATTATGAGATAGGTCAAGCGTAGTTAGGTTAAGTGCGGAAAACGACATCCTTGCAATCTGTTTAAGTTTTGTGTACGTTATTGACAAATGCTTCATAGTAAACAGTCCGTAAAAAGCACCAGGTTCTATTGATTGGAGTTCATGATTTCCAGTTAAAAGTAATTGCTCTAGATGATTCAATTCACCAAATGCATGCGTTGGTATGTTCTTAATTTTGTTGTAACTCATATCTAAAATTAACAAATTTCTCAATGACGCAAATGTTCGTCTTGAAATTTGCTGTATATCGCAAAACGAAACATTTAAGGTTATCAAAAACGATAACTCTACGGGAATGTAAAAATCGTGTTTCGCTATATCAGTATTGTTGCTCGCATCCAACTTGCGAGTGACAAATGAAATGTTTTGAAAATCAGCTTCGTGAAAGCCAGTACTTCTGCAGTCAACACTGTATCCTCTGCACGAACATCTCTCAGGACAATGAAAGTTACAGAGATGTTCATCATCTCTATAGAGGCACTGGCTCTCTCCATCACATACTTGATGTAACGGAATACACACTCTTGACCCTGAGCATCGGTACATATTTGGACAGGTGACTTCTTCAAGTTCTAAAATATAAATATTATTTATAAAAAACTACACCGCATCATAAAGTGAGGTTTAGTTTGGAAATTGTCTGTGCATTTAGTTCAATTGCAAATCTTAAATAGATAGTATTATCAATTAACACATTTAACTCCTAAACGTTATATGAACATTTCTTGATAGTCTCGGAGAGAAACATATATTCAAAACTGCTACTAAGTTGTATGCAAAAATAAGTATTATTTGCATGACGTAGATACTACTTTTACCACTGCATGACTGCTCAGGGAAATGAGGTAAATCTGAATTGTATAGCCTCACAACTATAGCCAGATAATTGATAAATTCATTTACCTGTGAATTAATTTACCTGTTCAAAGTTTTGTACGTCATCAAATAAAATCGTATTCTCCCATTCTTTTCACAGATATTGCAATATATGAATTGTAAATAACTATTGTTCTGTATTGATTTTGATTTAAATAAACATAAACATGTTCATGAAACAAAACATGGCCGGAGAACTTTAAAGTCAACACCAATTTCAAATACATAATTAGCTCAAAATACACATAAACGTGTTATCGATATCAGAAGTAAATATGAAAACATTCTCTAGTCATAAACAATCTTTGTTTCTCCATATAGATCTAACATGTTCTTTAAGTTTCGTCGGACAATCCGTATGAACATAAATGACATATTTCAACTGGCTCGCAATTAAAAACAAAACAGGTATGTATTGTAAATGTTGTTTCTTTTTAAATTAAAGGAATAAAAAGTTAAGGTAATCAGAACATATGCTTATCACGAAAACGAATGTTGGAACTTCTTTTTCCCGCCAAAATGTCATGGTAATATAAATTTAACAATTTACTCTGTTATATTTTAAACTGATTCTGTGTGAGTGAAAAACCCATGATTGGAGTAGTTGGTTTTAATAAATAGACTGACAAGACAAATACATAAAGACACACAAGAAACGGTTAAACAATTTGTGAAACTACAAACTATCTATCGATGTGGTATCAGACAATACAAACACTATGTGTGATTATACTACTTTAATATATACTAAAAAAGCGGATCCGTCAGAGACAACACTCGCAAACAAGAGATAAAGTTAGTAATCTAGGGTGTTTTTATTCTGTTAATGATAGGTAATACACCTCTCAAAAGCGTTATATAGGTATACTGACTGAGAATTGGTTCACATTTAAATACTTCTTCAAAAGAAATGTCAAGATAACAGCAGCACGTTAAAACGGCAATTGTATTAACATATATTTTAAATGAAACACGATCAAAACAAATATCTAAACACCCAGTTACATATAGATAAGGCTGAGCAATGTAATCAGTAGCAATAATCACATCAAGAGGACACTGCAACAAAATGAATAAACCAAAAGGATGTAACACAGCCCAATAAATACAGCTTACGTCTATTTTGAATGAAAAAGAAACCATGTCAAATAAAGACATGTTGCTCTGTCACAGGACTCTCTTTATAATGCCTCACATAAATAGAAGAGAACCCAAAATCTAAACAACATATATGGAATGTGACTCAGGTCTGTGTTAGATAGCTAAGTAAATATAATTCTATTGTTGCTTTATTAAGTTCTCAAACCTGAAAATTGTGCCTCCAAATTTTGCGTTTTTCATGTATTGTTTGTGTTATTTTTCAGCCGACATAACATAGTGTTTCCCGCAAGTACCTCGTCTACACACGTAGGTATATAATATAAAACTAGAACTAATTCGACGGCACGCCATCGCAAATACGCACGTTTTCTTCACACAGGTAAATTCCCTTTAACCCTGTATCCATTTTACATGTAATTGTTTTGATCGTTCTTTGACGATATAGATATTTGACCGATTTTACCTCTCTCCCCTCACCCCCACCTTCATCCGCACATACCTAGCCCCATTCCCTCGACCTCAGCACCACTGCAATATGATTTGCATTTTCAGAGGAGTATACTTGTATATTTGTCAAGTTTAACAAAAAAACAAATAGAAAAATGTCACTGCAATTGAATTTTGTGTATATTGGACCTTATAACGTCCCTTACACCCTCCACCCACCCATACATCACCACCACCTACACACACATACAGGAGAAAAACATATTATTATACGCTGCAATACCTTCATCAAAATGTTTGTTTGAGACATAATTAAAAAATTAATTGAGCACCTATAACCCTCTCCCTACCACCCACCACGTCCAACCCAAACACCAGGGAAGACGTCCGAGTTCTAGATAATAAATCATTTGACATGCTGTGTATCTTTTTCAGAGACGACTATTATTCCAATTAATGTGCAAAAGTATGGACACATGTATTTGATGCCCCTTCCCGCATGCCCCACCCGATGATGTAGGTGGAAACAAATGTATACAGTGTAATCCCATAACGTTTCATTGAGACATAATTACAAAAAATGACCTCAAATCGCCACGTCCAAACCCAAACACCAGGGAATACGTCCGAGTTCTAGATAATAAATCATTTGACATGCTGTGTATCTTTTTCAGAGACGACTATTATTCCAATTAATGTGCAAAAGTATGGACACATGTATTTGATGCCCCTTCCCGCATGCCCCACCCGATGATGTAGGTGGAAACAAATGTATACAGTGTAATCCCATAACGTTTCATTGAGACATAATTACAAAAAATGACATCAAATCGCCCCAGCCCCACCCACCCTGGGCCCCCGGGCAGACGTCCGAGTTCGAAATAATAAACTCGTTTGATACGGTGTTTATCTTTCATAGATGATTACATATACCAAGTTATGTGCAAAAATATGAAACAATGACAGTGTAATTGAATTTTTAGTGTATTTGAATTTTTGACCCCCCCCCCACCCCTTGAAGGCCCCTGGGTGCGGAGCCAAAAACCATTTTGCTCTTGCATATGGGGAAGTCATACCCTAAGTTTGGTTGAATTCCGTTCAGCAATTGAGGAGGAAATATTGCAACGGACGGACAAACAGACGGGCCAAGGGAGGCGATTTTATTATACCCAAGTTTTTTAGAGGAAATATGGCAACGGACGGACAAACGGACGGACCAAGGGAGGCGATTTTAATATACCCTAATTTTTTCAAAACGGTATATTTTACAGATACAGTGAAGGAAAAACTTACCAACAAGATGTTTTAAGATAGTTTAGTGTAATACAACAAAACGTAGAGTAAGTTCACTCCTAAATGAGCTATCCTAGAATATTAGTCAGAACATAATTAATATACGTGCACATACCTCTGCATATGTCCGGAAATAACGTAGACCCTATACTACCCAGGATCGCCCAATGTCTAATGCGTAACTCCGTCATGTCAGAGATGCGTTTTGTCATAACTTGTTTTCCAATGGTTTTGTCTAGGGTAACCTTATACAACGAGCACTTCTCGAGATTAGGTCTCGGAGATAAAATGGCATCTGCCAAGTTTGTGTCTATTGAATCATCGTCAAGGTAGATAATGCCTCCATTTACAGTGACCTTTGTGGCACAGTTGCTTATGGATCGTACAAAAGTATCCGCCATGACTGTGTATGTATTGTTGATTTTCAGATTCGCATACTGATTGTTTCTAGTTACCAAATATTCTTGCAATGACTCAATCACTGTTTCAGTAATGATCAGTGCCGTTGAAGATAAATTTGAAGGTATATTGTATTTTGTCGTATTTGGAGAAAAGGCCAACAGCCGTACATGACCAGAAGAAAACAACTGTCGTGCAAGTAGACGCGCATTATGTTGCACGTCTTTATGAGAAGCAGCATTGTACACTATTGTTATGTCGTTGCTGTTGTGCTCGCACCCTGAAATGCAAACGACATCTATCAATACAGCGCAAGTGCAAGTGTTAATTAATTAAAAGTAATCTATGGAGCGGGCTTCCTAAATTATATTCCTAAAATATACTATATTAAAAAGTATTTATTGGAAGCAGCATGACGTACTAGTCTAGTGTTACGTGCTGCCACTTGAGTTATAAAGTGACAATTATAATTATTATTATTATTAAATTATGTATTATTTTCCTTTTTCAGCTGGACTTTCTTTATGTTATGAACGTCACAAATGAACTATTGCTTAATTTTACAACACTTTTACTAATTATATGCTCACCAAAAGAAAAAGTACCCTCTGTTTTGCTAGTATTCCCATAAGCCAGTTTTTGAGGGCGTAGGACAGTTTGAACAGCGCTTTAATTAAACAATGTTTGATGTTTACAGGCACACTTCACTGAGTACTAAATATTCCTTTAAACAGTTTCAAATTCCAAGCAAATATGAGATATAGGGTGCTATAGAAACCACAGCGTCCGAGCGCAATGGCATCGTAGGTCCACACTGTACTGCAAACAAGGACTTGACAATACAATGAAAGAGACAAAAATACAACAGAAAGGGTGGTGAAGACAGGGTTACCGACTTGGAACGGTCAGTAGGCAATAAGGCCTACTGGTTAGCTTGAATCGACTTTATATGCGCACAATCCTCGCTATTATCCTGTCTTCAGCGCCCAAATAGACAGGACAGTGTAAACAAAATACTCTTTTATAGATGCTATAGAAACCGTAAAGGGAGGTAATTTGATGATATTTGATTATCAACAGCTGCTACCTGCACAATCGGTGTTGTGTTTCTTCTGTGATATTTGTCGAAAGCAACGTATAGAGAACATTGTCTTGGACAAACTGATGTAATGTTTGTATATTTTATGTGTGTTTACCAAAAATGCATGTTTTAAGAAAAAGAGGAAAAGCTCCTTTGTGTAGTGAACTTTTCAAAAAAATAAAATTGTTCGACTATTGGTGGTGGTCTAATGAATTCTATAGACGTCATGTGTTATTTCCTGTTTTGCTGTTTTGCTGTTTTGCTGTTTTGCTGTCTATACAATAGGGAAAGAAAAGGGGATACTTTTTATTTTTTCTCAGTATATAATGTTACAGCTCTTGTAGTTCATGCTGTTAGTGGTCTACGTTGTATATGTTACTTACAACAATTAGCCTCATCTTCGCCACCCGCACACTGATTCTCCCCATCACAGACAAAACGTGATGCAATGCAAAAACTTCTTGGACACTTGACGTAATCAGATGGACACTGGAACTTTTCTGAAATTCACAACGCCGTTTTCACAAATAAAGCAGGTTTGTTGCTTTCAAGGGATCCACTTTTTCAGAATTTATATATATAGAATTCAACGCAGCTATATTGTATGCATTTTTTATATAATGAACCATTACAATCATTCAATCTATGAACTCAGAGTGACTGCTGCTCGAACAAGCGTAAAATAGCAATATTGAAAATGATGGCTTTGACCCCTCCCCCGCCCCCAAACCCCAGACACACACATGGTGTCAGACTGGTAATAAATTTGAAAGCAGTTACAAAAAATGTGTTGGTGACTTGACGAAAAATGAGATATAGCGTCTTATAGAAACACACCGTCTAAACGCAATGGCATCGTAGGTCCGCACTGTACTACAAACAAGGAGCAATATTTAATTATTTAATTAATTATACAATGAAAAAGACAAACTACAACATAAATGGTGGGGAAGACAGGTCTACCGACTAGGAACGGTCAGTAGGCAATAAGGGCTACTGGTTAGCTTGAATCGATTTTATGTGTACACAATCGTCGCTATTAGCTGTCTTCAGCGCTCAAATAAACAAGACATTGTAAACAAAACTACATCTCATCCAAAGGAATTATCTAACAATAAAGTCCACATCCAGAGAAACTAACAAAAGAAACACTAAGATGTTGTTGTAAAGCTATATCAAATACAAAATAAGAAATATCTCAGGATGTATCATGAATTGTACTAAACAAACACAGCAGTTGGAGTCAAAGAGAAAACAGTGTAGGGTACGAACCGAAAACCCGAGGGCCAAAAGCTCATGCACCTACCTCCTTGCTCAGGGTTTCAGTAGGTAAAATCATAGAGTCCCGAGACGTTCTTTAGTCATCGCACAAGGGAAAAGTAAAGCGTAGTGACTGACTGTAGATGGTCAATCACTAAATATGCAACGCGTTGTAATACTAAATAAAGGGTCGTACCCTTTTCTGACGAACTTCCTGATTAATTTTGTGAAGTTGTAAAAAGAAAAGCCAGATCCCTTTAACTTTCGAAATTTATAGACGACATCTCCATAAAATGAGGGTGGTGATATTCCTAGTTGCAGAAGTGTTTAAGGTTGGTGTTTACTTCTCCAGTAGGTTTTCGTTGTGGCTGTAGAATTTTGAGAAAGATCTACGAAACCTTGTTTGAAGTTTGTCTTTACTATGCTTGTTGATAAATGTGATGTTTGACAAGTTTTATTACCACTTTTATATTTTTTCAGAAGACTTCCAGTCTTAATACCAGTCATGATGTACCCCCTATAAATAGAAAATGTAATTACCACAACTTTGCAGGTGTTCCAGTGACCTGCATCCATCGATTATTCCTGATGCGTCTTTATCATACAGACAGCGTTTGCTGGTCGCTATAACCTTGTGTTCTTTCTTGCACACCATTGTCGACTCCGCTATATGGTATTCTAAATGTACGATAAGCAAAAACATAGTAGGCAGTCCAAGGGCCAAAACAACATTTTGGTGGCATATATTATCAATTTCCATTTAGTTATTTGTTCGAAAATATGTGGATACTGTATAAGAACTGAAATGCATTACACAGTGTCAGAGTTATAGTACTTGAAATGGTGGTCAAAGGTCAAATAAGTGCAAAAGTCTTTATTCTATAGTTGTATACGCATAGCTATGATTTTGAGAGATTGAGATAACATTCAATATAATTAAAATTGACAAGTTTAGAAAAATGGTTGTGCATATGAAACTGTATTTATCAAAAACTGTAAAGTAATGATTAATACACAATAAATTCAAAGCACCGCAAGTGCTATAAAACAGTCATATATCGGCATGCTGATAATTTATTCAAAGTACTGATTGTACTGAAAATGCCTATTCACACTAAATAACATATAACATACATTGTCGAATTGGTTATTTATAATTTGCCGTGATATTTTTTACCAACAGTGATCCCGACGGTTACACTTCATGGACTTGTCAACATGTTTGTGAATCACTCTCGTTCTTATTAGAAAACACTTTTGTCAGGTTTGGACATACCGTTTATAAGCAAACCGTTGGCATTCCTATGGATACTAACTGTGCACCCCTTGTCGCAGATTTGTTTTTATTTTGCTACGAAGGTGGCTTTATGATAGGCCTTTCTCCAGATAGACAAGCTAATGTCATCAACGTTTTTAATAACACCTCAAGCTATCTAGACTATATAATTAATTTGGATAATCCTTTCTTTTCTTCTATGGTTCCTAACATTTATCCTCCAGAACTAAAACTCAATAAAGCTCCGTTTCTTGATTTACATTTTTCTATTGAAAATGGAGTTGAAAAGTTAGTAGTAATAACTAAAATTTATGATAATAAAGATGATTTGATTTTGATATTGTGAATTATCCACATTTAGATGGGGATATCCCCAATACTGTTTCTTATGGCGTGTATATTTCTCAATTAATTCGTTTTGCCAGAGCTTGTAGCCGTGTTGAGGACATCAACCTTCGTAATCCTAACATTACTGAAAAACTCCTCCAACCGTGTTACCGTTACCATAGGTTACGTAAGTCACCGATCTGTTCGAAAAATATAATAGCAATCTTAAAACACTTCTGCGACAAGGTTTATCACAACCCGTCTTTTAAGGAGATGTTATGTATAAACTTAGGAAGATTGTCGGTCGTGATAATGTTCATGAGTTATTATTAAAATTATTAGAAACTTTATAAACAGGGGTTACGACCGAAGAATTCCGCGGCTTAGTTGTAGACTTCTACAGTTTGCAATCATGTTTTCCTCTTTTATAGAGCAACGGCCAGACGGGAGGTGGACAACGTGTTCTCAAATCCTTTAAGGCGGAAACCGTTTTATGTATGTCCTTCCTTCTCTCTATTTTGTCGTGCCGTTAACGGTTTTCGCCTTGATGCTCTGACTTCAGACAAGTCATCGAGTACATACGAGATTAGCTTCTTATGTTTGACTTATTGTTTGATATATTATATACATGAACATTTATGTTTTTTTTCTTAGTACACCTATCTACGCTTTCGCATATGTAAAAGGTTAACACGGCGGGGATTATTTTTATTTACACAGTCCTGTTATGTAGGGATACTGTCAGGGTAAGAGTGAGGTTTGGTGCCCCCTTGAACCGGTTTAGGCGGTCCCTTTAGCCACCGACCGTTCCAAGGCGGTACCCCTGTTGTCAACCTTTATATGTTTGTGATGTGATTTTTCACTCAATGTTTTTGTGAAGTACTTTCTGTAATACTTGTTGGAGTGACAGTATTCTGTGAATGTTACTCTTCCTGTTGGACTTATAACCTTTTCGTTTTTTCAGCATCATTGCTTAGTATTTGTAGCACCATGGTTACATGATCAGACAATACAGTCCCAGTAAGAACAGAATCGAGAAAGAAAGTAATATTAGCTATGTAAATACATTGATATTAGAATGTTATCAATATTTTGCATTTGATCCAAACCGGGGTTAACATTAAGTTACTTATGAGATAAAATACCAAATGTTTTTAATGGCAGAAGACAAGAAAAGCTGGTTTCGGGAAGATTATAAGAACAGTTGATCGGGAAATAAGGTGACACTTGTTTATGTTTAAAGATCACATGCCTAATGTAAAAACACTTATAAATTATTTTTAAATTGTGACTACTGTAACTGACCACTGTATCGTCTTTCCTTCGTGTAATTTCCACCTTTGTGGCTTTTCCAATTCCTGTATCATTCTATCTATATTCCGTTAATTAAAACATAAATAAAGCGGTAGGCTTTATATTAATTTGACAAACACCATTGCTAGCTTCTCGCATATTTCTGTGTTTATAGTTTTGTTTATTCTTACACCGTAATTACAGTGAATAATGTAATTACCCACCTCAATAATCGACCTACCCACCAACCATCAAAACATACATGTACACGTAACCTTCAAAATTACAGGTACATCAATTCTTAGCTGCCCACACCACCCCTTTTCAAGCTCATTGGTATTAAGGTGGGTTGGGTTGCACTATCAGCTAAATGTATGTGTGTGAGGAGTGGTTTTAGTATTTTATTTTCAAATGTGTGTGTTTCAGCACACTTATTGCTCCTTCACAACTTCTTTTATTACACCTCTCCAAGAATTCTATTTCCTCATTTGTTCCTCATTTGTTTTGTATTCTTGATAGTGTAGGTACATAGTACATAGCTTTGCCCATCTCTGTTATCTCCCCACTCCCTCCAACAATACCTTGTGCCTAATTTTTCTTAATATTCTTCTTTGTTGATATATACTGTTTAAGGGTACACAGGACATAACTTTCCATATGACAAGTATCACCCACACCCGTTAACCTCTTACCACGCGCCCCACCACAACCACACACATACACACACGCCTTCCACACTTCAACCTGATTATTTTCCTTGACATTCGTTCTTATTGTTAAAGGATATATCGCTGCTATTTCGGTAAAGATTGCTCGTAAAAAGAGCATTGTTATTGCTGATGGTAAGTATGGTGAAGTAATTGAGTACGTATTGTCAATATTAACAATTTTCACTAAAAACAGGAGATAACTCCGGGGTTATTGGTGCGATCTAGCCGGTTATCACAGGGCAGATAACTCCATGCTTACTCGTGCGATCTGGTTGGATATCACATTTGACCGAGATATGTTAGCCATAAGCATTTTGTTGAAGTTTGGTAAAATATCAATTAACATCATTAAAGTTATTGAGCAGAAAATCGTAAATTTCAAAGAAATTCGCCAATAAAGGGGAGATAACTATCTGGTTACCGGTGCAAACTGGATGGTTATCAAGCTCGACCAAGATATTTTGTTCATAATCATTGTTTCCAAGTTTGGTATACTTTCAATTACAATTACTCTGCTAATTGAGAGGCAAAATTTCAAAAAGAAAATCTCCATTTAAGGGGCAATAACTCCAGGAATACTAGTTCAGTGTGGTTGGTTATCGAAACTGACCAATATTTTTTGTCTATAAGTATTGTGCCCAAGTTTGGTTAGCTTTAGATTAGAATTATTCAAGTTACCGTTCCAAGGCGGTAGCCCTATTGTCAACCCTTTTGTGTGTGTGATGTCTTATTTGGCCTTTTATTCATCTTTAAAGTTGTTCTTTGTTTCTGTGTGTGTTTGTGGTTGACTGTCGTCCTTGAATGCTACTTTTCCAGTTTGATTTTTCATATCTATATTGAGCATCCGATCATATCTTAGGAAATTAATTTTCTACCAATCAAGGCCTAGCGCGGGCCCACGTATCCCTAATCAGTTTCAGTTAGCTTTTGCAGCAAGCAGTTATGGTTTTTTTGTGTGTATTTGTTTACAGTTTTCTTTGAAAGACGGATTTAAAATGATTTTGATAATGTTTGTGTGTGGGGATTTATTACCACCCAACACCTTACATATTTTACATTGGGGACGTACTTGAATTAAGTGTTATCTGTGATATGTGAAAATTCTTCGTAATAACGGAGCACAAAGATGGCGTCTGTGCGAAATGTAAGTGTGTTGATCGAATACACCGCGCGTATATTTTATACTGACATGTGGGTAATTATCCAATATGGCGGAAAGCCAAACCAATTCAACACTGTAGACGATTCAGTACAATTAAGAACAATGAAGGACGAAAACGTGGTAGTCGATTGGGCGATAAAGCATAAAATAGCAAGGAGGCAATAGACACAATTTTGAAAGAGGCGTTTACGTCGCTAGAAGCAGTTACGTTTATCGACTTTGTCAAATCTAAACTCTCGTATGGACAGCACAAGCTGATTATAGCGTCAGTAGTGATATTGCGTAGTGAAACTAATGCGCAAGTAGCAGTCACGGGACAATCCGAAGCTCATGCGCAGCCAACTATCACACAGGTAGTGAATCAACTAGATGCAAAGGTCACACCAGATCAAAAACGTGATACAAGATGGCGGAAAACAACAACAACAACAACAAACAGACCCGTATTTACACGCTCTTCTCGATCAACTCGAACGACGAACAATCACAAATGAGATCTACAATATTCAGCAGAAAATGCCAGAACCATGCATCTCAACAGGTGACATATTTTACAGCAGACAGTTGTGGATCTTTAACTTCGGGTTGCATGATCTTAGTACATGAGATGGCATTATTCATATCTGGGATGAGACAGTAGCGAAAAGAGGTTCGGCAGAGGTTTGCTCATGTCTGGAAAGATCATTTCTCCAACGCAAATAACTAGCAACACGACTAATTTTTATGATGTGATGACTGACCGGGGCAGAATACGAGGGTAAGGATCGAGCTATGGTTGCTTTTCTGAATTCACTGATAAAAAGAAAGTTATACGACAGAATATATCACTTCTTCCTCATCGGGGGCACAGTTTTTTCCAAATTATCGTTTTTTCCATAATCGAAAAATATAAAAGAGGAGAATCCACGAATATGCCAAATGACTATGTTATAATATTGAAAGAGAGCCGAAAAATACGGCCATTTGAAGTAGAAGAGATAGAAGGAAAAGATATCAAAGAGTATAAACTGTACAGTGAAAAGATCATAAAAAAAACCTTACAACCAAAGATGGTGCAAAAATTATGCTGAGAGAAGTAATTTGGTTCTCGTATGGAAGAAGTGATGAAACAAAAGTTATAACTGGAGAAGTATCGAAAGTAGATCTTGAAAATGAAGACTGGTGTCGGTATACTCTAAACGATTTAGAACCATGGAAAAAAGTAGATCTCCCAAAACGAGGAGCAGATATGAGCATGACTGCTCCTGTAAAATACAACCATGCCTTGCCCTTAAAACCAACCAAGTATAATGACCTCATGACACTAGTCAAGAAAGGTCTTCTCGATGAAATCACAAGGCAGTTTTATGAAAGCATATCTGCAGAAAAGGGTGCAATAGGTCAGACAGAAATGGACTCGGACCTAGATGATTACGTCGAGTAGAAACAATGTACAAGTAAAATAACTGGAAAGTTTCAGTGACACATTTGACCAAGAAATGATGGAATTTAAATGTAGGAAATTAAATCCAAACTTTGTTCACTTAGGAATGAATAACACATACTAAGCATACCATTTGATCATTATTAATTAACATGCAGTTCAAAGGTATTTAAAACACTTGCCTACTCTGAAATGTGTTAGCCCTGTTTAACTCGCATGTATGTATTGTTAAGTTGTTGATGTTAAACTCTCAATCTACGAAAGGCAGAAGGAGCCTACAACAAACTAAAGCAGTACATCGAACAAGCTAAAAGTGACAAAATGTTTTGCAGTTACTGGTCACTTTTATTAAAATTTGATTACAGATAAGAATGACTTTAGAATCTTTTCTTTTCTTGCAGAAAATTAAAATGGATTAGATTTAAGAGTTTTAGTTTGTCATTTGTGCGGTACTCCGTTGCACAGATACTAATACATATCTCGAGGTATTGAAAAATGATTCTAGATACACATACTTTTAAGGAGACTCTTGCTGTTTTCTTGGCGGTATGCCGTTGGGCACCACATTGGCCAACCGACGTATTTATATCAAGTCAGATAATACTGTATCTTTAGCCACGATCAACAAGGGTACCTCTCGTTCTCCTTTCCACATGGTCAGCCTTCGCTCTCTGTTTTAACTTCAATATTACCTTCAGCTTTATTCCTTTAAGCAGGCTGTTATAACACTGTGGCAGACAAAATATCTCGTTTACATGAACCGCTTCGCTTTGTTCAGGGTGCGCCTTATTTAGCCAACTCTCCCATAGAGCTGCATGTTGCTCGGAGAATCTTTCTCTTTCTTTTAGGTAAACTACTAACACCTTGATGATGAGGTCACCAACCTGCATCTGCTCACCTTCACTGATTCGAACCGGCGTAGATACCTCAGTCAGCAGATGTTATATCTCCATTTTTGTGAAAGTTTAAATATTGATACAGCTCCCATATCGCCTGTACACTTAGACCGTTATATTGCTTTTCTGGCCAGTGGACTGTGTTTTTATTCAGTGCGTCAGTATATTACTGTAGTTCGCCTTTTACATTTATAGGCAGGATATCCAAATCCTCTATTAGACAACTGGTATTTGTCGTCAATCCTTTAAGGGCTACTTCGACAAAACGTAGATATTACATACAACAAAAACTTCCCAGCACGTGCAGACTTTTGCAAAGTATCCTGGCTGTTTTGAACCTATCAGAACCGTTTGACTGAACCTTCTGGACAGCCCGTTTGGTAGTTTTTTTTCCTTCTTCGGGAAATCTAATTCGCTTATACCTTCACTGGAAGCTTTTGATCACCAAAAACACCTGTTCACAACCGACGTCAGTTTTTTCTCCACATGGGCTGTCCTGTCAGTGCGGTGGTCAAAGACCATTCAGTTCCGTCATCGGGGTCTTGAAAGTACCCCTTCACCACATGACAAGCTCTCCGTTCTGTCCGCCCGCAGCCCTTCTTTGTTCACAATATATGTACCTGTAATTCACTCTCTAACACCTACTTTAGTTTGCTACCTTTCATCCGCGGGGATTAGACCACTCACCTATGGGTCATTTGTTAAAGACCCATCCTGGTAATCTGGTCATTCGTTTCGGCGGGGCGGGGCATACTTTGCACTACAATGTGGCTTAACCGCAGCCCGATACTTATATTTAGTGATCGGTGGTACATTTTCAATTTCTTTTGTTTTCTTACTTAATTTTCGATTCGGTGGTTCCACTACTCCGGCCGATAAAAGGCTCCGGATATTGTTTAACCATTCATAGGATGTGTTGTCTACTTTTTAATTTAGTCTTTTGGTTGTAACTTGTGATACGCAGGCTTCATAACAGCTGCTCCTAACTAAATTCTTTTTTGTTTATTTCGCTATTCGGGGCATACACTTTTATTTGATCCTGGGACCATATGCCGCTGGATATAGGGGATGAAATAAAGATACAAATATTGCTATATCCATCGCCATATGCATGCCATCTTCGGGATAGTTACAATTCTGTACTGTTGATTTTTATGAATATTGAGTTCTGCTCAACCCGGGGCCAGAGGGCGTGAGCGGTAGCTAGCATATTTCACCACCGCTCATGAACAGTCTCAATCAAACCGAGACTGCAATATTTCGTATTTGTCGTGCTCGGCCGTTTACAAAGGTCCATTATCGTACTCTTTTTTAATCAAAATCCAGTGTGATTGGGCTAGTAATGCATATGAAAGGTACCATAGCCCCTCCTTTTCCCTGCGCCTCCAAGTCGCCTCTACCTTGGAAAAACATCCAAATTGACACAGTGTATTCGGTAATGTTATAACAGACGGCGGCCATGTATTGCTGTTGATTACGTATACTACCTGCTTGCTGCGGAAGCTTGTCTACATACTTTTCCTATTCAGGTTTGGGCATTGGGAGATCGTTCAAACACACGAACATTTAGTGCGGTCAGATTAAGATTTACTTTTGCCCAAATCCTAGTTGTGTTCACTTTCCGTTTAGCTATACAGTACCAGGTTCATACCGTATAGGAATTAGCGTGAAGATTTATTGTAGTTAATATATTATTAATTAAAGAAGGGGCTGCTTGTAAATGATATAATTTGAGATTTCCCCTTTATTGTTATTGTTTCACATTTCGTGCATCTAATCAGATTCTAGGGATATTCAAATTCAACTTAGCGCAGGTTTTGATCACATGACTTGAGTATCTAATCATAGCTTAGACAATCCAATTTCTACCAATCAGGGCCTAGCGCGGGCTCTTGTATCCCTAGTCAGATTAAGTGTGTTTTTTTTAGCAAGCAGTTCTGGGTTTTTTCTGTGTATATCAACATGTGCCATCTGCACTTGCCTTCAGTCACCTTGACAACTTTACAGAGTGATACAGGGTGCTTCAGGAAGTGTTTGGTATGTGTGTTAAGAGTTAAGCCAATGGGCATATGTAATATCTATACTGGCAGGACAGTGGTGGTGAAATTCCTGTGAGACTGTGAGTGATAGTGATGTACATGCTTAAGCGACTCTGTGTGTGCAATTGGCCTTACATTGGCGTGATATTATGATAATCAACAACGACAGTGTGACGATATGCATGACACTAATAGTGAATACAAAAGGATTATAACATAACGGATGTTGCACAACGGTATTTAGCACAGAAGCATCCTGCGTGCTTATTTATTACAGCTGGACACTTTAAGCAGGCTGGTATTTTGTAGACTGTTTTCTCAGAAGGGAGATCGTTCAAATACACGAACATTTAGGGCAGTCAGATAAGAACGCAAATGTGTTATTTGGCATAATAAATAATACGGTCTACTGTTGCCCAAACCCTAGATGTGTTGTTTCTCTACCTTCACTTTCCCTTTAGCTATACAACAGCAGGTTCAGATTGTATAGGAATTAATATGCATACATATCCACAGTGGCCGTATTCATAAAGCTTAATAGCAATATCTTAATTCAAACTGTATCACTTTTTAAAAACAAAAAAATTCTATCGTATTAGGACATCTTCTATATACATGTATTTTAACAATGTTATGGATTAATAAAACCCACAGCTAACACATTATCTTAAAATAGGTGTTCTGCAGTGTCGCTGACAGGTTTAATAATACGGATATTTGAAAATCTGGAAAAATCTTAAATTTTAACAAGTAATATGTGCTTTATGAACACGGGCTTTTAAATAACTTTTAAAATTTATAAATATCCACATTGCTATATTATATCTTTCTTCTTGGCTCTGTACGACGCTATTAGATAGATATTTCTGTATGCGTACCGACATGACGCTGCCCGAAAGTGTGTATACATTACATGTTCGCGCTCTTAAACGGGAGCCTGTGAAATACAAACGCGTGAAAACATTACATGTACGCGCTCTTAAAAGGGAGCTTTGGAAATAACAACAATGTGTATACATTACATTTACGCGCTCTTAAAAGGGTGGTTGTAAAATAAACAAAGTGTGTATACATTACATTTAATTTACGCGCTCTTAAACGGGAGAATGTGAAATAAAAAGGCATTTATAAGTAACAGTTACGCGCTCTTGAAAGGGAACTTGTAAAATAAAGAAAGTGTGTATACATTACATTCACGCGCTCTTAAACGGGAGCTTGTGAAATAAAAAAGTGTGTATGCCTTACCTTTATGCGCTCTTAAAATGGAGCTTGTGAAATGCAAAAAAAAATATGTATACATTAAATTTGACCGTTCTTAAACGGGAGTTTGTGAAATAAAAAAGTGTGTATGCATTATATTTACACGCTCTTAAACGGGAGCTTGTGAAATAAAAAGGTGTAGATGCATTACATTTACACATTCTTAAAAGGGGCTTGTGATATAAAAAATATGTATACACCACACTTACGCGCTCTCAAACGGGAGTCTGTGAAATAAAAAAAGTGTGTATATATTACATTTACGCGCTCTTAAATGGGAGCAAGTGAAATAAATAAGTGTGCATACATTACATTTACGCGCTCTTACGGGAGCTTGTGAAATACAAAGTGTGTATACATTACATTTACCCGCTTTTAAACGGAAGACTGTGAATAAAACAGTGTGTATACATTACATTTACGCGCTCTTAAAAGGGAGCAAGTGAAATACAAAGTTTGTATACATTTCATTTACGCTATCTTAAACGGGAGCTTGTGACATAAAATAGTATAAATTACATTTACGCGCTCTTAAACTGGAGCTTGTGAAATAAATAAGTGTGTATACATTACATTTACGCGCTCTTAAACTCCACTTTGTGAAATAAATACGTGTGTACACACTAAATTTACACGCTCTTTAACGGGAGATTGTGAAATAAATAAGTGTGTATACATTACATTTATGCGCTCTTAAAAGGGAGCATGTGAAATAAAAAGTTTGTATACATTACATTTACGCCCTCTTAAACGGGAGCTTGTGACATGAAATAGTATAAATTACATTTACGCGCTCTTAAAATGGAGCTTGTGAAATAAAACAGTGTGTATACAGTACATTTACGCGCTCTTAAACGGAGCTTGTGAAAAAAACGAGTGTGTATACATTACATTTAGGTGTTCTTAAAACTGATCTTGTGAAATAAAAAATGTATTTATACATTACATTTACACGCTCTTAAACGGAGCTTGTGGAATAATAAAAAAACAGTGTATACATTACATTTACGCGCTTTTAAAAGGGAGCTTGTCAAATGAAAAAAGTGTATCTGAAACAGCATGAACACAACTATAAGAATTAAATTGTAAATTATCTCGACTCTTGTTACATGAAATGAAAATATCATTCAAACTAATTCATTTTGAAACTGCCAAGACAAGATATTTGTGTCAGTTTGTGAAAACTACATTTATCCCAAAGCTTGGATTTGGTGCAAGTTTTTATAGACCGTTACATGCAGTCAATCCATAAACGGTATATGGACCGAAGGACTTTAGCTTCGCTTCTGTTTGTATACCTGGTTCGACAGCCCAATCCATAGCCTTGCAGATGCCAGATTTGTTAACTAGAACTGGATGTAATGAGCTTTATTAGTGAACATCATGACTTATAATATCTTACCATCGTCTTGAAAAACGAGTCTGCTACTTTTATCTCTTGTTTGTGTTTGTTGCTTCCAAGGGATCCCCTTTTCAGTATTTATTGACATTCACACTAGCGTTTGTTTAGTGCTGTGTGGCGGTCGTCGTAAAAGGTCGCCTTGACTACACATCAGTAGTGTTATTACTTACTGGTCCTTTTGGATCATCAAGCCCAATCTTTGTGCCTTTAAGTACAATATCTCTTAAGCCGGTCCTAGGAGGAGTGAGAGGTGTTGCACTAAACATTACCACTGATGAACAGACTCAATAAAACCGAGTCTGCTACTTTTATCTCTTGTTTGTGTTTGTTGCTTCCAAGGGATCTCCTTTTCAGTATTTATTTACATATTATGCCATTTGAAACTTTTTCAACATATTTCAAGAAAGTGCCTAAACATCATTTTGATGGATTGTTAACTGACGAGAGGCATACATTAATCGTTTTACACAGAAAAAAAGGGGTGGTCGGCCAAAAATACAAAAGGTCGACCGTCGTAAATGTGCTAAACATGACGTAAAACAGCACTCAAACAAACAATAAAGATATGTTGGGTTTAACTTCGTGCTTAATAGTCATATCACGACATCCGTTTGCGGTAAGCTCAGTGCTCAACTTTATATTTCTTCCACACTAAAATACCTCGTAGACCCATGACATAATATTCCACCTGGTCACATAACCTTGACACCCGGTCGGGGATTGAACCCACGACTTTCCGCGTGCAAGCCGGGACCACTACTATTAACAGACAAGGTCAGTTACATTGCTCTACACGTTTTAGAAACATACTGCTACAATGTAGATATAAGTGTTATGACACTTAAAACATGTATAGCTTGTGACATCTGAGTAATTGAATTAATAAATAACTTAAATGCAAATCTTTAATGTAATTTAACAATTGAAAAAAGTAGGTAAATGGAAGATGCTTTTACCGTACAGCATGAGCGACACAATAAGGATAAAACAATACTATCGGGTTTATTAAAATGTTTGAACGCAACAAATTAGTCACAATTAACGACTAGTCTATTAAGCTCAATAATTGAATGTATTGAAGCATATTTAACCATTCTTAAATTAGTACAAGACCAGGGTCGCAGAGTGGCATACTTTCTTAATTCCGAAAGTAACTTTGAAAAATAGAACTAAAAAAAAAATATCATGAAAAGTTGAAAAATGCAATAAATTTCAGAGGATGGAGAGCACAGGGAAATTGCATAATTTGATTATTACCTGTGGGACACGTTACGCCCTTGTAGCTATTCTAACCTAAATTTAGCTGGATAATATTACCATCTTCAGCAAGGCAGTACATGTTAATTTGAGAATGTGTTTTAAAGCGTATTGACAATATAACAAACCACTATCCTACCTTGTGTGCACTCTATTGGTCCAACATTGAGTATAATATTGTCATCATTCTCCTCAGCAAATGATATAATGGGATACATGTATTTACTAAATGTAAACTTTGATTGACTCGCAAGTGATGGTAGATTGTCGTTTTTGCCCGAGCAATACATGGTTTCACTGAAAAATAATTATTTTTTTTAAATTAATGGAGTTAATATTTAACTGAAAGTCATCCCATTTGATACAATTAATGCAAAGACAATCTAAGTAAAAAAGGACCATAATTCTGCTAATATCGTCTTATTAAAATCATCTTGTTCGATATAAATATCCGCATAATGCTAAATACGTGTACACGGTTTCAAAGAAATCAGTCAAAAGCTGTAGTAGGAGTTATGACGGACGGACGGATTGACTGAAAGACAAAAAAACAAAACAATATATCTCGTGGGGTTGTGATGTGTATGTGTGTGTGTGGGGGGGGGGGGGGGGAGTGGGGTAGGGGAGGGGAGTGGGCGCAGAATATAAGTTGTGCTAGAGCATTTTAAATATTCAGAAGGAAATAAGAAAAACTTCTTTGTCAAACAAAATCAGCGATGTTGATGATTTACGCAGAATTTTGTATTCATTTTTTATTAAAATGTATTCATTTTTTTATTAAAATGAAAGAATCGCTTAATAAATCTTGTTTATCTGATAATTTCCAAAGTGGTTAGAAAGTTTAAAATTAACAAGGCATACGTGTATCACATAACGTCTCAGCCTAGTCGAACACCCATTTTATATTTTTGTTATATGTACACGTGTGTATTTTAACCATGACTTTGATGGAGTTTGTGAAATAAATAAGTGTGTATACATTACAGTTACGCGTTCTTAAACTGGAGCTTGTGAAATTAAACAATTGTTTGGCATAACATGCATTAAATATTGCTTATTAAAACTATTTGATTTAGTATAAATTCTTCCTGATCAAAGTCGTAATCTTGTTATTTAACATCAGCTTATAATACGTTTGTATTATTATTTTTTAATTCGGCGTGGCGTCTCCGTGGCAGAATGGTTAACGACATTGCGTTGTAAACCTTCGCCTCCCACAGCTGCGGGTTCGAACCCCACTGGGAGCTTGACTTGTGAGGAAGTGTCGATTCTTACGGATGGCGGGAGGTGTACAGTATTGATTCTACCCAGGAAAAGTTAGTGGTCTGTCTTCACCACAAAACAAATCCACCGTCGTATATAACCTTACATGTGTTAAAAATGACGTAAACACCATACAAACATTCGGCGTTAATCGTGTTTTAAAGAGATAAACCACGATTTTTCTGGTATCCAACGTTATGACATGACTTTATGACGTTTTGGCGCTAAAGGACTTGCTTTTATGACATCACATGACATCTTAGTTCTAAAGTTAAAACATAATCTTAAACTCGTTCCTATTCTGTATAAGATTTATGAAACAATTTATTAATTAGTTTAATGTTAACGAGCCTTTTGGCTCATTAGTATTAAAATAATTCATCAGTTGTTTCATAAATTTGATATAAATGGGAAATCGTTAAAGGTTTATTACTTACGTATTGTATTTATCTGGATTCATATGAACATGATGGAGGATACAAATACACGAACTATAGCTTCGTTCATTTATTCCGTCATATAATGCCACCTCTAGCAGTCCTGATTTGCAGGTCTGATAAATCTGCAAAAGAAATGTAATGTCAATTCTAGCAGGTCTGGCTTTGCAATCTGGTTAATATGCATGACGAATATAATGCCACATCCAGCAAGGCTGTGTCACAGGGCTAGAAAAATGTGCAGCCAGACCGGGGCTCGAACCGGGACCTTCGGACTACCGTTGATTGCATTGTACGACCGGTTAGCTCAGTCGGTATAGCATCGGAACGGTAGTCCGAGGCTCCCGGGTTCGAGCCCCGGTATGGCTGCACATTTTTCTAGCCCTGTGACATTTGGCGCCCATTTATTCTTATTTTATGAGGCAATGTCAAGGGCGACATTTTTCTACAGAGGAGGAGGAGTGGTAGAAATTAAAATGTTAAACTAAATGAAAAGATTTTCATTTCATTTTAATTTTTTTCAAATGTCGGTGACGAAATTTCTTTGTAAAGAGGGAGGATGTCACAGGTCACAGGATGACATATACAGGTATTAAGGACCTGTATATCTCACCAGTGTGTTGCGCCTATTAGTTTTTGGGAAGATTTAAATATCTGCATTGAAAAATCGCTTGATACTTGCAACAACATAGTTATGGTTGGAGATATTAACGAAGACCAGTTAAATCCAGCTTACCACTATCTGAAAGATATAATACTCATTAATAATCTGAAAAATGTTATAGATGAACCAACGCGCGTTTCTGATCGGTCATCGACCTTATTAGACCCTATTGTTATACCGATTGACTTTAAATTTATAAACTCTGGTATAATAAAAACACCTAGTGAAATCAGTGATCACTATAGTACATATATATTTATTCCATTAACATATGAAAAAAATGCACATATAAAAGACGTGTGTGGCTCTATAAAAAGGGTGATTTTGCCAAACTTAACGCTCTTATAACATCTTATGACTGGAGCATCCTAATACATGGATCTGTTCATGAAGCGTGTAAGACTTTTACAAATACATTTATAGAGCTCGTTAAATTATGTATTCCGTCAAAACTTGTTACCATTAGGCCTAATGATAAACCGTGGTATGATTCGGAATTAAGGCGCGTTTCAAGACAACGCGATCGTCAAAAACAGAAGGCTGTCCGTACTAATACACCTGAGAACTGGAATTTATATAAATCACTGAGAAACAAAGTTAATAATTTAAAAAAACATGCAAGAGAGAACTTCTTTAGTAATCTTGAAGATATAATATATGAAGCAAATGTAGGTGATCAGCGTAAATATTGGAAATTATTGAAACATTACATGAAGACGAATAAAAACTCCGAAGTTGTACCACCTCTGGCATCTATATTAAATAATGGAGACATTGTATATTTATTCAGAGATAAAGAAAAGGCAGATTGTTTAAATGATTATTTTGCTTCCATTTCCTCTGTTGATGAAACAAATGCTCAATTACCGCAGTTTAATTTGTTAACTAATTCAAAACTAGATGAGATTGTAATCCAAGAATCAGAAATAATTGATATCATTAATATTTTGGTAGTAAACAAAGCTAGTGGAGAGGATGAAATAAGTCAAAGAATGCTTAAGGAAACCGTTTTTACTATATCAAAACCATTGTCTATACTGTTTAACCGTTCTTTAAATGAAGGCGTATATCCCGATTTATGGAAAACTGCAACTGTTATACCATTGTTCAAAGCAGGCGATTCAAATGCGCCCAGTAATTACAGACCAATTTCATTACTTAGTTGTGTAGGAAAGATTATGGATCGAATAATTTTTAAACATGTTTTTAATTTTTTAATTTTCAATGATTTACTTTTTGCTAATCAATTCGGATTTCGACCAGGTCATTCTACAGTTTATCAACTCCTAGATATTTACCATCATATTTGTCAAACAATCGATGCGAAACAGCTTATGTGTATAGTCTTTGCCGATATTTCCAAAGCATTTGATCGCGTTTGGAGAAAAGCACTACTATTTAAACTTAAACAAAATGGTATAGATGGCAAACTGTTGCTATGGATCGCAGATTATCTTTCTTATCGATCGCAAAGAGTTCTTATAAATACTGCTAAATCAGATTCTAAATTAACTTTAGCCGGTGTGCCCCAAGGTTCTGTTCTTGGGCCTCTTTTCTTTTTAATATATATAAATGACATTGCTGATAATATGCTAAGCATAACTAGACTATTTGCTGACGACAGCTCGCTTTCAGTTTCGACATCAAATATAGATGATATGGAAGGTATTTTAAATCATGATTTACACATAATGTCAGAATGGGCTAAAACATGGTTAGTTACGTTTAATCCAAACAAAACTGAAGTATTATTCATATCAGCATCGAAAAATGTTCGAAAACCAAATTTATTTTTCAATAATGTGCAGTTAGAATTTGTAGAACATCACAAACATTTGGGATTAACTTTAAGTAATGATGGTAAATGGCATGAACACATTAACAATATTTTATCTTCAGCATCAAAGGTTTTAGGTTTGATGAGATTCCTTAAATATAAAATTGGACGGAAAACAATAAACCAAATATATATTTCATATATGCGACCGATATTAGAGTATGCTTCTATTGTCTGGGATGGCTGCACAGTTTATGAAAAAAAATCTTTAGAAAAATTACAATATGAAGCTGCAAGAATTGTTACAGGATTAACTAGGTCCGTTTCAATTAATAAGTTAATAGCTGAAATTGGTTGGCTCTCATTAGCAGACAGACGTGTTTTTCAAAAACTTATCACGGTTTATAAAGCAAAAAACAGTATGTTACCAAATTCAATAGCTCAATTATTTCCGCCCTTCGTCAGAGATGTAAACGATTATAATTTAAGAAACATGAATGACTATGTCACTCCAATAAGGAGAACGGAGTTATTTTCAAAATCATTCATACCATCATCGCTAAGCCTTTGGAATGATTTACCCATACATATTAAGGAATCATTATCATTAAACACATTTAAACGCTCTCTTCTTAGCACGTTCCAATGCCCCACTGTTCCAAAATACTACTTATGTGGCTCAAGATATCTTTCAATCATTCATGCTCGCTTAAGAAATGCATGTAGCGATCTAAATCATGACTTGTATTTAAATCATTTGCGCTTATCATCAAGTTGTGACTGTGGAGATCAAAGAGAGGACGTCGAACACTACTTATTTAAGTGTTGTCGATATAATGAACAAAGGCGTACGCTCTTTATTTCGACACGACCGTTCCATCCGTTAAGTGTTGATAAGTTGTGTTCTGGTAATACAGAGCTGAACGATAGAGATAATGAGCTTGTGTTTATAGCAGTTCAAAAATATATTAAAGATACCAAGCGTTTTCGATGAAACTCACTTTGTTCACATTTGATCCCTTCCGAGACGTCTTTAACTGTCTGTCCTTTTCCTCCCCTTCCTTTCTCTTTACACATATCTGTTAACTTCAGTAATGCATTTCCTATACTTTTCGTTTAAAATGTTTTATGATTGTAAAACTGCCATACTATTTATTTTGTAAACAAACTGTATAGGGACGGGCCGTAACTAATGTTGTAGAACTTGTGGCCCAACCCTTTTGCAAACTAATGTAAATGTTGCAATACAATATGTTTAAACCAACCGGCTTCGTTTGCTGGTTTGATACAACTGCAAGAACATAATTTCAATGTCAAATGTAGAAAGCCTGATTTGCATGTTGGATACATCTGCTAAAGGAATATAATGTGAAATCTGATCAAATCTGCAAGATAAATATTGTGTCACATCTAGCATGGCTGGTTTGCATTTACATCTAGCAGGCCTGACTTTCCATAAGTGGACATCGTCCCTAAAACACAGTATGCAATCTCTGGCATATTGTTCCACCTGAAGCATGGAAATACTGCGTGCAATCTTTGGCATATTGTTACACCTGAAGCCTGCCTTGGTTTTGCTGAAATTCGAACCGTTTATAGTTTCATGAACATTCTAGCATAACATTACACTTCCGTAATGCGTGGTTTTCCGGTAGTAACATAGTAATTCATGATTGATTTGCAGGGCGTGTCGTGTCTGAGCTCAGAAGTGGTAGTTCTACCGTGATATTTCAGCAGTGATAATTTAGCAGTGATAGTAAAACATTAATAGTTCAGCAGTAATAGTTCATCAGTGATAGTTCATCAGTGATAGTTCATCAGTAATAGTTCAGCAGTAATAAGTCAGCATTGATAGTTCAGCAGTGATAATTTACCAGTGACAATTCACCACTGGTAGTTCAGCAATGATAATTCACCAATGATAATTCACCAATGATAATTTACCAATAGAGTTCAGCAGCGATAGTTCACCAGTGATTCTATAATATTGTAACGTGACTTACTTTACATACGTTAAGTACTTTCCGGTTATAAAATATTTACTGAACAAGCAAAACCAGCTTCCTGGCATCAATTTCATTTAGTTAATATATGGCACAATCCAGACATTGAGGTCGGAGGTTCAAGCGTTTTCTATAGATGGTATACAGGAGTATTTTATTAATTAACGACCTTTTAAACACGAATGGAAACCCTTATTATATTATCTACAGAGCATTAACGGATCGGTATGATATTATATCTAATTTCTTAGAACATGAAGGTCTTGTTACTGCTATAAGAAACTACTTGGCTAAATTAAATTTTGCTCATCTACCCAGCAATAGCCCAAACTCTGTACGCCCTCTTATCATATCACTAATCCAAAAGCACAGTAACAAAAAACATTTACCCTAAGTCATTAATAAAATGGAAAAATGAAGTTATAGCTGTACCTAATTATAAATTCGAATCCATATATGCAATACCGTTCAAAATAACACAAATATCCTAAACTACTTTGGTTACAGCATAGAATCAACCACATAATGCTGGGAACTATCTATTGACTGAAATGAATGTCTTAGATAATAATGTTCGCAGCTTCTGCACTATTTTACCAGAACATCTGTTTTGGAATTGTGAAGTTGTAAAACAGTTTTTGTTAGACATCAGGCATAAATGTAATACAACACTGACACTTTGGTCAGAAACATACATTCTATTTGAAAATAATTAATTTGATATCATTTGGAGTCAAATACTCCTGAGGCCAAGTGTTTCATTTATCAACAAAGAAATGCAAAAAATCCCATTGTTAAATACTTTTAAAAAACATACTATATCTTTATACAAAGTGGAAAGGTGGATAGCATATACAAATTTAAAAGCCACGATTTGAAGCCATGTGGAGTCGATATATAAACATTGGTAAAATATGCCTATAGATACAGACTTTTTGATTTCACAAAATGTCAATGAAATACTCCAAAATGCAGCCATTACGTGTTCCCGCCTTAATTCCATTAAGCTATGGGAAAGCTTATATTAGCAGGATATTATAACGGATATTGCGACAATAAAACATGTTTAAAACCATTTTTTACTGAACAAAATGCAATAACCTGTTTAAAATTACCTATTAAATGTTATAATTTTACAATATGCAAAATTTTAAGCCGAAATTAAGGTTTTATGTCATACCCCAGCAAATCCCGTTTTCGCTTCTTGGAGAAGGGGATGGATGGGGTATGAAAGTTAATACTCGGACCACGTAATGGACACCACAACAATTGACATAGTAAAACACCATTGTCTACTCTTCAACCTGTTTTCTTAACAATTTTCTCACTCTTTTGATGTCTATATTTAAGTTGTAGAAAATCCATCAGGTTCAGTCAAAGCGTTGATAAGCGTACTATTAAAACAAAGTTTTTTTCAATAAAATGTAATCCATACATATCCTTATAGTTAATACAACATCATCATAGATATACTTAATGCCTACAACACCCTAGAAAAATCCTATGTAAATATATATGTAAATAATATGTGTATGTGTCTGTGGGGGTATATATGAGTGAGTATCTGTAAAAATGTGTATATATTTGAGAAAATACTGATACATGTATATATAGGAAATACAAAATGGCGCATATTTGAAATTAAGCGGATACATTTATATAAATGAAATATACAATAATGCATTTTTGATAACTTATTGATGCAGGTCTATATAAAAATTAATGCATAATGGTGCATATTAGATAATGATACATGGATATACATGAACTACATACATATATTGAAGGATAGCTGAACATATACAAATGCATATCTTTTACATAAAATGCACGAATACATGAATTAACATTCCCTTTCTTCTATAAATAGGAGGTATTGCAATTATACGTGTATTATAATTTGTCAGTGGTATTCATATAAAGTTATTATGTTTGCAAGTAAGTGTTGGTATTACCTTTTGGTTGCATTCAGATCCACCAGGTTCAGTCAAAGCGTTGATAAGCGTTCTATTAAAACTTATGAAAGCTATCCTTGAATTCGTACCATCGATATCCTTAAAACTCGTTTTAATGTTGATGTTATGTATAATGGTTTTTATTACGTCGTTAGGAAGGGTATCAAAGTTGCATTCCACTTTCTGTCCTTCTGAAAATGGAATAAATTTAGTTAAAAGGTAATACAAATGATGAAGAATCGTGCAGAATTTATTGTAATTATACATTATATTTTACATTTCGGGGTGGGTGGGTGGTGTGGGGGTGGGGGGGGGGGGTGGGGGGCGGGTGTGTGTGAAGAAAGCACATTCAAGGCATGACTGAAACATTTGTTGGGTCTGTTTTGAATATTTAATAGTGCTTCCCTTAGTTATTACGGTTGGACCTTAATTAAGAGTAGCAGCATGGACTTTTAGCTTTATTTCTTACGGTAAATCTTTATTATTCAAGAAAGTTGTACAACAAAACGACTGTAATCACATTAGATGGTATACACGTTTTGATATGGCGAACCTTAAAGTTATCCGGCCATTTTTTGTTTCATGAACATGTTTATGTTTATTTAAATAGAAATCAATACACAACAATAGATATTTACAATTCACACATTGCAATATCTGTGAAAAGCGAGAATACGATTTTATTTGGTGACGTAGAAAACTTTGAACATGTAAATTATTCACAGGTAAATGTATTTATCAGTTATCTGGCAATGTTGTGCAGCTATACAATTCAGATTTACCTCATTTCCCCCTGCAGTCACGCAGTGGTAAAAGTAGTATCTACGTCATGCAAATAATACTTATTTTTACATACAACTTAGTATCGGTTTAAATATATGTTTCTCTCCGGGACTATCAAGAAATGTTCATATGATGTTTAAGAGTTAAATTTGTTAATTGATAATACTACAAAAAGGGTAGGCCATTCATCTTTAACATGTCGTCGAAATGGATAAGAGCGGAATGACTGCACCATGGTATCGACAATTATGCCGTTCAGTTACATATGGAGCGAATGTATTACTTGTAACATGAAACCCTCCAAGTCTGTGTCGATCATTACGTATGCGTTACCTATTTCATACAGTCCATTTTCTCTAAACCCCGACTGCCACCAATCAGCACAGGTTGTGTATTGAGTCCTGCCACAGAACAGCTCGTCTTTAGCGTCAGGACAATCAACATGACTGTCGCAAACACGCGAACTCGGTATGCACGTTCGGTCATTGCACTGAACTGCCTTTAAACTATTACAAGACACTGAAATTTAAAATAAAATTGGTTGAATGGTGGGTTTTTCCAGTAGCGTATGTTTGGTATTTTTTTTTTATTTTGTATGTTAACTAAACGGGATAGCTCATGTACATTTATCAACTTATAATTCATGAGGTATTATGCAATCAAAATACAAATCAGTGAATAACATCAATCCCAATCGTTGTGATTTGAAAGCAGGATACCGTTTAAGCCGTTGCTATGGGGCGCGAGAGAGGTGCTGCACCTTATATTACCTCTCATGGACAGAATCAGTAAAACCGAGCCTTCATTTTTATCTCTTGTTTGTGTTTGTTTATGTTGTTGCTTCCAATTGTCAGTATTTATTATTATCAATGCAGGCACATTTATAAGAAAAAAAGCAAATTAACGCGACATATTACATCTAAGACTTAGTATAATATCAACTGTCAAGTGAAGGTTTTAATACCAATCCCGACAACGAAAATATAGAGAGCGGAGATTTGCATGCGTTCAACAATATGTAAGGTCAATCCTACACCAACATGATTGAGTATGCAGATGTTCGTGTGTTCAACAATATGTAGGATGAATCTCTACAGAAACATGATAGAGCGCGGAGATTTACGAGTGTCCAACAATATGCAAGATCAATCCCTACAGCATTATATACGTGTGTTCAACAATATGTAGGATCAATCCCTACAGCAACAAGATAGAACGCGGAGATTTACGTGTTTTCAACAATATGCAGGATCAATCTTTACAGCAACATGATAGAACGCGGAGATTTACGTGTGTTCAACAATATGCAGGATCAATCCCTACTGCAACATGATAGAGAGCGGAGATTTACGTGTGTTCAACAATATGCAGGATCAATCCCTACAGCAACATGATAGAACGCGGAGATTTACGAGAGTTCAACAATATGTAGGGTCAATCCCTTCAGCAACATGATAGAACGCGGAGATTTACGTGAGTTCAACAATATGTAGGATTAATCCCTACAGCAACATGATAGAACGCGGAGATTTACGTGTGTTCAACAACATGCAGGATCAATCCATACAGCAACATGATAGAACGCGGAGATTTACGTGTGTTCAACAATATGTAGGGTCAATCCCTTCAGCAACATGATAGAACGGGGATATTTACGTGTGTTCAGCAATATGCAGGATCAATTCCTACAGCAACATGATAGTACACGGAGATTTACGTGTGTTCAACAATATGTAGGATCAATCTCTACAGCAACATAACAGATAGCGGAGATTTACGTGCGTTCAGCAATATGTAGGATCAATTTCTACAGCAACATAACAGACATCGGAGATTTACGTGTGTTCAACAATATGCAGGATCAATCTCTACAGAAACATGATAGAACGCGGAGATTTACGTGTGTTCAACAATATGCAGGTTCAATCCCTACAGCAACATGATAGAACGCGGAGATTTACGTGCATTCAACAATATGTAGGAGCAATCCCTACAGCAACATGATAGAACGCGGAGATTTACGTGAGTTCAACAATATGTAGGAGCAATCCCTACAGCTATATTATATACAGCGGAGATTTACGTGTGTTCAGTAATATGTAGGATCAATGTCTACGCCAACATGATAGAACGCGGAGATTTACGTGTGTTCAGCAATATGTAGGATCAATCATCACGGCAACATGAAAGAACGCGGAGATTTACGTATGTTCAACAATATGTAGGATCAATCCCTACAGCAATACTATATACAGCGGAGATTTACGTGCGTGCAGCAATATGTAAGATCAATTCTTACAGCAACATAATAGAGCGCGGAGATTTACTTACGTTCAACAATATGTAGGATGAATCCCTACAGCAACATGATAGAGCGCAGATATTTACGTGCGTTCAATAATATGTAGGATCAATCCCAACAGCAAGATGATAGAGCGCGGAGATTTTTCGTGTATTCAACAATATGCAGCATCAATCCCTTCAGCAAGATGATAGAACGCGGAGATTTACTTGAGTTCAACATTATGCAGGATCAATCCCTACAGCAACATAACAGACATCGGAGATTAACGTGCGTTCAACAATATGTATGATCAATCCCTACTGCAACATGATAGAGCATGGAGATTTACATGCGTTAAAAACATTATATGGGATCAATCTCGACAGCAACATGACAAAGGGCGGTGATTTACGTGCGCTCAACAATACGTTTATGTTGATTCATTCCCGACAGCGATAGAGGGATGAGATGAAGAATGAAGTGTCACACCAAACATATCACCGCCAAACGCGACAGAAGTCTTAGTTTCGAAAGCATAACAAATCATAAATCCAGCTATTCCAACATATGTCTCTCACAATAAAAGAGAAAAATGTTGTGAAGGATATAGTATTATGTTCGCAAGCTTCCGTTTAAGATTATAAACACAAAGCAAAAAACAAATACTAGCAACAGAAGTTACAAAACAAGGGGGTGTGGGGGGAAAGCTTAACCTAAACTGCTTTCAAAATCCTCCGACTTTTATTCCCGTTTATAGATTTGATTGGCTTATGTATTTTTTCTGATCTTTTGACATGTGCCCACTTGGGCCCCATGTGACTCAGATGGATTGGAATAAAGATTATTATAATAACCTAACTACTTAAAAAAGTTAACTTTATATCGATGATGACACGGTTTCATGAGATTCTATAGTTTTACTCCCATGATCTTCTGCCGCTAGAGAAAACATTGAAGATCAAAAAAAAACATATGCTACATCTTGAATTGATTTTGTAACTCTACCAAATTGTATATAAACATATGTAAGTATGTAAGCGTAAAAGTATTTAATGCAATTTAAACATTTGACCATGTCCTCCGTGTCTCGATATTCTAAAACCGGGATGCACAACTACAAACTCTAGGGAATACATAATTATACAAAGTTTCAATACCGTAACACTATTTACAAGCAGCGTTATATACGTTAGGTCGAAGGTACACACGTGCAGTCTACTAATACGTTATACACTTATAACCGTGCCTTTGGAGTATAATTACACGTTTTGGAGCAGTCCAAATATATAACGGATCACACCTACTGATCCACGGAACAAAACATGTTTTGTTTGCCTGGAGCAGTTTTAAATAATTTATATTTTCATGTTACAGTGTTATCTTTTCAGGCTGTAGTTATTGATATACCTTATTGAGAATTATTTTTGAAAACTACAGGAAAAACTGATGGTAACAAATAGGAAGAAAGTGTCTGGCAAGAAAAAACGGTCATGGCGTGTTTATGACTTCCTGACAACATTATTTTTTCAATATTGTTTAAACACCATTGACTTGATCGGTTATTATGTTAAACTTTGTTCCAAGTTCCAACCCAAATACAATGCTACTTTCTTTCGGCAGTTATTTTACGCTTGCGTAAAACCTTGCTTGTATTTTCCTGTGGCAGCTTTATCTTGTCATGCTGTAGTCATTGGCGTACCTATTGCGAAGTATTTTAAAAACAACTAAAGTAAAGAACCCAAACTAGCTGTGACATTGAACTAATCTCACAGGTGTATGACAAATTCTCATATAAATATGTGTGTTTAGAACTTTCAAAACAAACGAAAATTTGCCGACGTCGTGGATATAGCATTAGTATCTAAAGATCAAGCAAGCAGTATGCTGACTAGAGTTTATTCCAATTTTTACATTTTCCGAACCAAAAATATCCGATGCAGTTCATGCTTTCTTGTATTTAGAGATTAATACATGGGTGGTGCGTTATTGTCCGTCATTTCGGCCGGAGACCCCAATGTCGGTCGAGGGCCGATATGACGGACGATAACGCATCAACCATGTTTTAATCTTTTTATCATATATATACGCATTTTCATTGGGATTTTATATAAAAAAAAATCAAAGGATATTAAACTGTTAGATTTACCGAATTAATTTATAAAATAAAAATAGCAAAAATGGATGAACGAAAACAACAGGACATGTAGTTTTAACTTAAATTCATTGTTTGTAGTTTATTCTCTCTCTTTTTCTTTTTCAATTCGTCCATTCCATTCCTATTTTGATTTCTGTATTTAGTTTAAACATATTTATTTTACATCGATTGCGAAACAAGTTATTGCAACTTAGATTAATCACTCTCGATGTCTTCCTGGGTAGAACCAGTACTAAGCAACGTGGATTAATTATCTTGCTCAAGGATAAATAACGTGGCCGCGGCAAGGATCGAACCCAGGACCTCTCGATCTGGAGTTCGGCGCTCTACCACTGGACCACGCACTCCACTGGACCACGCACTCCATTTCTTTATTTCACTTTCTTGCTGTTTCAGAGCATTTCTTTTGGCTGTCAGTACGTCCCTTGAATGCTGAAACTCCTTATCTAAAGGTACCTCTTCTCGATTAAATACCAGTTGATGATGGCCTGAACTGATTTCATCGAGTCTGGCTGGTATTCAGTTTTGTCGAACTATAGATTCTACTCAGAATAAAACTTCCAATTTTGACCGTCCATCTCCTTGAAGCCAATTTTCTTCAGTTACTCTGGTCGAGCGAAACCACTCCATGAAAAAATGTAAAGCCAGAGTTAGTCTGTTTTTCTGTATATCTAGTTACATTTCTCGCTTTGTTGACACAAGTCCTATGTCAGTTTCATTTACTTCATGATGCCTTCCATGAAGTTCTCTCAATAATTTGTCCATCTGAGTACAATAAGTCAAATAAGCTGTTAGCCACTGACGCTAACGTCCTCTCGCCGGCTTCCATTTTAACGCTAATTTAAATGACGTCAGTTACTTTAGTTGACGTCACTTCGGTTACGTCATGTCATTGACGGGTTTAACGTCAAAGTTATGGTTTAAAAAAAAGAAGAGCAAAACAAAAAACAATCGCCATTAATCGTAACGATCAGGTGAGGGTTATTGGCCCGTTCACATGACCTAAATTTGGCGTATCGGACCGCATTTATGATATGGCTCAATTCTCGAGAGCTTATTGTAGGGTAATTTTGTGCATATTGCGGGTCAAAAATGCGTATATATATGATAAATCATAATAATGATGGCTGATACAAGTAGGTATAAAAGTCGAACAGGAAAATCACAAAACACAGTCAATCAAAACACGCATTAATAAGCAAGGCATGTGACATCACAAACACAAACGGTTTGACAATAGGGCTACCGCCTTGAACGGTTAATGGCAAAAGGCAAAACGGCGTTTACATTTACAACTGTAATTAAAGCGCGTTCGATATTTTGAGCAGATAAATAAATTATAATCTTACTACAGCCGATTTCGTCGCTTCTGTCAGAACAATCATCGACTGCGTCACATCTGGCGTCACGGTTGATACACTGTTGGTTGTCACATGTAAACTGGCTTGGCTCGCATTTGGGGAATTCTACGAAAAGTACATTAACATAAAAAACAGCATCATATTATGTGTTATTTTCATTAAATATTATAAAGATATGGTGTCATTCTATAAGATCATTTCCATGAAAAAAAATTGAAATGGAAAGGCACTCCTTGTGATTTTTTTTCATGTAATGTCTTTTTGAAATGCTACCATTGCAGTAAAGATAAAACACCTTTATATGGTGTAAAGACCACAGTGAGACTTGCTTGGAATAAGAAGACAATCATAGACAGTGAGATTCACTTATTTTGCAAAAACGGATCCATTGTGTACGCTTTTTAAATAAAAATAAGTTCCTTTCTTATAAAAAAAATAGTAATATGTATTATTCAGCCATTTCATTGTGACGTTAATGCGGTTATTGGAACATAATGATCTAAAAACTGTTTGTATTAACGTCTGCTTACCAACATTACTTTAGGCGATAACGTTTCCGTTTCTTTGGTAATTTGTTTGTTTGTCATGTTTAATAACGTCAATGAAAACATCTGAAATAGTTTAAATAATATCCAAAACCTAAGGAAAAGCATAGCAGGTTTGTATTGTAGTGGACTGTTGATTGTTTTATGTTAGACGTAAACGGAATATGACGTACCACAAAATTCGTCCGATCCATCCGAACAGTCTTGTTTATAATTACAAACTTCACTGGTTTGTATACATTCTCCATTCTTACATTTATACATGGTGCCCAAACACAAGTCATGACCTACTGAAATGTATACGACTTGCAGAAATATAAATTTAAGGAAAATGCATGTAAAACCTTTTTTCAATAAAGAATAATATTATTATATTAGGCTATGCTATATTTTTAATATTCTTATAACATTGTTTACGCATGAAATTGTGCGTGCTGAACTTACAAATAAGCCATTATAAAAAAAATGTTATTATTTTTAAATTTAATAATATTAAATTAATATTTTGTCGATAATTGTTTGATCGATCCGTTAGATAACATTAAAGAGATGAGAGTACCTGATTCTTTGTCCATACATCCCTGTTCATCTGACGCATCGATGCATACGGGTACACCATCACAACGTGACAGAACTGTTATCCATTCCCCGCTCAAACAATGATACATTGACGACAGTTCTTTTGAGGATATGCTATGTTCACTGCCAGTCATATTCCATATTTTGCGTACACTCCCTATAAAAGCATTTATCCAAGTCGTCGTGTGTTATTTTTATGGATTACACGATAAATTGAACGAAATGCACTAAATGGCATTGCTTACATCGAGAATATGAAGAAAATCATGTACGCTGTCATGTGTTTTGAAAATATATATTCTAACAAAATTATTACGATATTAGTTTTCTAAATAGTATGTCGTAGTACGTCTGGCCTGCTTAGCTCAGTTGATAGCGAAGACGACTATTGCGGCGTTCCGCGAGTACAATTTTAGTTTGGGTTCAACACCACGAAGCGGTACATTTCTTTGTACCGCTATTGAATTCCGTCAAACAATCTTTCTTTTTTTTTCTTCAGTAAATATTCAATAATGGTTGGTGTGTTATGTTTGTGATCCCACTTATTTTGTGTTTTATAAGCTCAAAGTTACGGACATTGTCTCCTTCCTTGACTGAAACGCGACTAGCGGTTTGAAGCAGTCTATACCGAGCAATTTTGTAGGCTGAAATCTGATTGACTCTTTCGTAAGGTCAATCTGACGTGACCTCCAATGCAGTGTTTTCAGATCCTTACTAGTGTAGATTATCGTAGCGTGATGAAAGGTCCGATTTTAATGAGGTTGGTAACACAACTATTTTTTTCACCATTTGTTTTTTGCAAATACGGTCAGATATGCCTAGTTAAAGAGCTTTTGAGCTTCTGCAAGTTTTATTTAAGACCTGATGATTTTTTTCAAAGAAAGGTTTGGACTGGATGAAAAATAGAAGTGATGTACTGAATTTGGTTTTACGGCGTACCAACACAGGAAAGGTTAAATGGCGCCTAACAGGAATGAACGTGCCAGGCTCATCCTCCATTTACATCAATATAAAAGATGGAGTATGGGCCGAGCAGCTTCTAACCTATAGAACAGCAGAGTTGTTGCACATTCTATAGTAGACACGCCGTGCAATACCAAGTCACGTATGCAAGTCTGCATACACGGTTTCATGATGAAGACCTTGCGTGAGCATGATAGCATGACAGGGTAACTGTTTGGTGGTAACAAGGTCAATACGTTATTTTTGCAGATTCAATGCCTTGATTCCATCAGAATACCTAATTAAAGAAAATAAATTTTCAATATTTTATTAATATATTATCTGAATGTTTGGTTAGGATCAGATGGAAAATTAAATTGATTTTGTGGTAACACTGCCAAATTATACAAATGTTGATAATTCAAAGGCTATAAAATAGCCTTTACCTTGTGAACTGACTGGATCAAAAACTCGCCCGACATCTGATTCATATATAACTACTGTGTACATATGGTTAAGACCGGATGAAAAATACAGGGCTAGAGTACTACAAGAAAACGTTACCGTACGGACGACAGACGACTGGCGACGCGTCATCCCATAAGCTCACCTGGTCTTTGGCTAGTAGAGCTTATACTACGATAACTATCACATCTTTTCTGAGACACATTCAAATGATCATGTTTAACATTAAATATATTGTGCTGGAGCTTATGACAACACTGGAATTTATTTTGGTCTAATATTAATTCAGAAGAAGTTCTTGATACACTTCACGTGTTATCTTTAAATGACTTTTCTACACTATATAACTTCAACACACTACCTTATTAAAAAGAGTATGAAAGGGGACATTTTGAAAGGTAAATCTTATTGCGTTCATTCCAATGATGTTTGCTAGAAAAACAATGGATTTGTGGCCAGTATATATGATGATGTCTACCTGAATCCAAAAGGAAGGTAACGTTAATTGTTAGTCTTCAGTCTTGTCTTGTCGTGCCTTTAATGTTTTGTTCTCTTGTTGCTCTGGCTTCTGCCAAGTCATTGAGCAATTCCTTTATGAATGTCTAGCATTTTATTTAAATATACATGATCCCCTGAGTATGTGTTATACTTATATTTCCTATTACCACCCTTTTTATTGTATTATCAATTAACAAATTTATCTCTTAAACAGCATATGAACATTTCTTGATAGTCCCAGAGAGAAACATATATGCTAGTAAGTTGCATGTAAAAATAAGTATTATTTGCATGATGTAGATACTGCTTTTACCACTGCATGACTCCACGGAAAATGAGGTAAATCTGAATGGTATAGCTTCACAACTATTGCCAGATAATTGTTAAATACATTTACCTGTGCTTTAATTTACCTGTTCAAAGTGTTCTACGTCATCCAATAAAATCTTATTCTCGCTTTTCACAGATAGTGCAATGTGTGAATTGTAAATATCTATTGGTGCGCATTGATTTCGATTTAAATAAACATAAACATTTTCATGAAACAAAACATGGCCGAGAACTTTAGATCGGCAATTACAATGGATCTAAAACAAAAGAAAAACAGTTACCGATATGATGATCTGTATAAGTTTCCACCAAAGGCGTCTCACATATAAAGCGTGATGCACCATTGCCTCCTGTAGATGATAAACAGTCAACCGACTCCCAAGTATTTTCTTTATTTAAAAGGTGGTAACCCATTCGGGTACACTGTTTTTTAAACGCATTTAAAGGTTGTAGATCGTCCCTGAAAAGATGATAAATGATAAGTTATATAAAAAAGGTTGTTGTCTTTGTTTATGTCTTTGTATCAGATTGTAACTGAAATATGTGAAATGGATGCATCAAAATAATCTGACACCTGAAGTTACTGCGGTGTTCTGGACTGGCCATTTAAGCTTAGCAGTGCCGCTGACCTTGACTTTACAAAGCAAACATACAGGGTGCATACGAGTGACAGTTACTAGATAATGCTGCTACGATTAAAAAACAACAGAACAAGTCGCATTTCGTGTCTATCTCTCATACTCGAAATTTGATAAATTCACACGACGCGAGCAGTTTTTGAAAATTGATCCCACGCGCGTTGTCATGTGTTGGTACTTTCGTAAATGGTTATATACAACCGAACACATTTAAAAATGATATAATTATGTAACAATCAAACATAATCTCTACATATTATAGTTATTTCATAATAAATCAGACAAAAAATAAGAATATCAGAAAAATAAACTTCTTCGATGTATGTAGAACTGATTTTTGTCAAGAAAAATGAGGTCATGTAAGAAGGGAAACACCGTCAAATGATGTCACAATCATGCGCAGTTCCCACCCTGTCAAGCATAGAATGCATCACAAACGATCTAACGTTGAATTTGCGGTTTTGCTAACGTTCCATTATCGGTATTTCCTGTTGACATTGATCTAGGATATGTGAGTGAGGTAAGAAAACGACTTGTATAGATATGTCCAAGTGTTTAGGATAAGTTATAGTGAGTACGAGCCGGAAAGGATTGTAGTTTTACTTTCTTGTATAATTTTATCGGAGAATCCTGTACTTGTTTTCAATATTTCGTGAGAATAGACTTTCGTCGTTGTCGGATGGTCGGATATATTATATTACTGATCATACAATAAATACCTAAACAGGGGATCAGAAAAAGTGAATTTGTAAAAGAAAGGCATGTTTTTGGTGTTATTGCAAACAATTCCGAATAATGCGTCATAAAATGGTACAGAGAGTTTATAACGTATTATAAAACGGTTTAATTCATGAAAAAGATATATGTAAAATGGATCAGTCTGCATGTCCGTGTATCCGTGTACTGTTTTATGTGTTTCTTGATATTTAATTACTAAACATGTGCGTTTTTTTGTATGGTCAGTAGGCAGATACTGATTAATGTTCCGCTTTTTTATGTTGTGATATTGGTTTTATATAGTTAATCTCATCGACGCCGTTGAATTTTGACTGCATGTTCACGGGGTGGAGGTTGTGGGGTGGGGCGGAGTAAACTAGGAGGTCCAGTATGGTCGGTATCCGAGCAAATTAACTACCAAAGTATTAATGTATTCGTTAGTGAGAGTAGGGAATGTCTCCGGATCATAGATGCATATGTATATTTACTCATCAAGAATTATAAACAAGCAAAACCAATTTGCTTTGCACTTTTTAAATTACTTTTATTGATAAAATTCAAATATGTAAGTTTTGATAGAAAAAATAACGAAATCGTATTTTCGGAACCATACAGTTTTAGTATTGACAACCATTATGTAAGAAAAACGGTCGATCCAGCTATGTTTCGGAAAGCTAGTAGAATACACATACTAGAAATATTGTATATGTTTTTGGGCAAGACACGTTCCCTTAGCCTCGACCGTCGGATAATACGTGGTGGAGGTAGTGGTTGGGGCGTAAACCGGGAGGTCCCGTGTATCGGTCGGTATCCGAACAAGTTAGCGACCAAAGTATTAATCTATTCGTTGTAAGAGTAGGGTATGTCTCCGGATGTATACATGTATATTTCCTTACAAACAATTATAAAATGAAAATATGCAAGTTTTGTAGACAAAATAACGAAATCGTATTTCCGGCAACATACAGTTTTAATATTGACAACCGTGACTTAACTAAAACGGTCGATCCAGCTATGTTTCGGATGGCTAGTGGAATACACATACTAGACACACTGGTTCAGTTTTAACCATAAGAGTCAGGGATGGTGGTGCAGAGATACAGTCAACTCTCCTCAATATTTTGACCGGGGCGGGGAAGTAGAGCATATTTTGCTCTCATCCACTCTTATAACTGGTACCGAATTGTTTTCTAAAAAGTGCAAAGTATACAACAAAATTACTAACCGTCAAGTATCTAAAAAAAAGCGGTAGTGATATATTGTCAACTGCTTATCTTCCATCTGTGATAAGATGACACAATAGAAACACTTCTTCCTTTATACCATACGTTTCTGAAACAGTCTTCAAGTTCTCAAACTGTGCCTCTTCCTGTGACATTTGACTCCCTTTACAGTCTTCGTGCTTCCTGATTATTTACGGTTTGCGTTGAGGCATTTACAAACCGTTTAATCTCTATCTTAATTACTATGTTTTATCATGTCTTCAAAATGTCTTCGTTTTGGTTTTTATTTAAGGGAGTGGAGTATATTTCTTTTCTTTTTGTACTTTGTTATTTTCCTTATTTTATTAGATGTGAGAATCGTTTTGGGGTAAAGTATCAAGGGTATTTATGATCGTCTTTTATGGAAGTCAAGAACTATTGAGCATGTGAATTGAATTGCATATGCTTTTATAGTCTCACCAACAGCTAAGGTCATATGGCGACTTTCCAGCTTTCACTGGTGGAGAAAGACCCCAGGTGCCACTCCGGGAAATTTTCGTGCACGGGCGGGCACCTGGGTAAAACCACTGACGTTCCGCAAGCCAGCTGGATAGCTACCACACATAAAGATTCCTACGTCCTAGAGGGATAGAACCTACTGCGGTGAGGGCAAGTGATTTCAAGTCAGACTCTCACCACTCGGCCACTGACGCCCCCTGGACATGTGAGGACATGGGGTAAGATGAACATGTGTGTAAAGTTTCGTGAAAATAGGTCAAACGCTTTTGAAGTTATGGCCAATATTAGGTTGCTTGTTAAAGAGTGTGGTCGGACGACGACAACGGACGTCACGACAAACAAATTGACCCCTAACTGTCTGCCCTGCTCCGCAGACGGCACAACATGTGTGTTTAAAATTTAAGAATATCTTCAGCGGACATATTATTATAGTCGAGTTGTACATGAAATAAAAGGTTCCGTGAATACATAATATTATCAGTTTTAAATGTTTTATACCGCTGTGAAACCTGTGTCCCGTTTTATGGCGCGTTACCCGACCATTTTGCCATAAAATACCCTAGAAATGACTTTCTTTGACACATTTGCTGTTTCTGACCCTCTATTAAGATGTTTATTGTATGATCAGTAACATATGATTTGCAGGGATTGTATCTGTATGAAAATTTCGGGGTTTATACGTGACCTGACCATCCGAAAACGACGAAAGTCGTCCATTCTCACGAATGATTGAAGAAAAAGTAGAGGATTCTCGACTAAAAATATTTGGAAAGTAAAACTACAATCCTTTCCGGCTCGTACTCACTATACCTTATTCTAAACCCTTGGAAGTATCTATACAAATAATGTGGTTTCGTACCTCACTCATCTGTCCCAGATCGATGTCAATAGGAAATACCGGTAATGCAACTTTAGCAAAACCGTACATTCTATGTTAAACCGTATATGACGCGTTCTATATTAGACAGGGTGATTCCGGTATCACCGGGCATTTAAAGTACTTTACGCATATAAAAACAACATATAATGAAGAGAGTTAAACTATTAAAATCCTACTCATGAAATGCAAAATGACAACCCAAAACGAGCATGCCTTATCAAGTTTTAAAATCTTCATATAAAGCAAAATATATATTAGTACAGAAGTAATTTGAAACAAACAATACTATATATATATCGGTCCCATTTGTCTTTTTATTTTTTATCCTTTTAAAGTCGACCCATTTCCTTGCCTCGTTAATCATGTTAATGTAAAATTATATATTCTTATATAACATTGGTATCTTAGGAATGTAGGTTTGAAACCACTAGTAAGTGTTCATATATGATATCTAATGTTTGTAATCGTAGCTTATATATTCCACGTTTCAGACCACATACTAAAATTATTATCATCAAAAAAAGATAAAATATAAATATTCTAAATTTATCATTGAATCAGTTCTGAAAACTTAAACCATTTGCTACCTAGTCAATCTAATCTTATTGGAGCGATAAATAGAAAACACCTTATCCCACATGGCCACCTATCCAATCTAATTATATTGACCCTCTAAATAGAAGATACCATAGACCACACGGCCACCTATCCAATCTAGTCATATTGGCCCTCTAAATAGAAGACACCTTAGACCACATGGCCGCCTGTGCAATCTAATCATATTGGCCCTCTAAATAGAAGACACATTATCCCACATGGCCACATATTCAATCTAATCATATTGACCCTCTAAATAGAAAACAACTTAGACTACATGGCCACCTATCCAATATAATCATAATGACCCTCTAAATAGAGACACATTAGACCACATGGCCACATACAATCTAATAATATTGGCGCGCTTAATAGAAGACACCTTAGACCACATGGTCACCTATCCAATCTGATCATATTGGCGCGCTAAATACAAGACACATTAGACCACATAGCCACATCCAATCTAGTCATATTATCGCGCTAAATAGAAGACACCTCAGAAAACATGGTCACCTGTTCAATCTAATCATATTGGCGTGCTAAATAGAAGACACCTTAGACCACATGACCACCTATCCTATCTAAATACAATTGGCCCGCTAAATAGAAAAAAACTTAGACAACATGGCCACCTATCCAATCTAATCATCTTGTTGCGCTAAATAGAAGACACTTAGACTATATGGCCACCTATCCGATCTAATCATAATGGAGCGCTAAATAGAAGACACATTAAACCATATGGCCACATATCCGATCTAATAATATTGGCCCTCTAAATAGAAGACATATTAGACCACGTGGTCACCTATCGAATCTAATCATAATGGCGCGCTAAATAGAAGACAACTTAGACTACATGATCACCTGTCCAATCTAATCATATTAGCCCTCTAAATAGAAGACACCTTAGACCACATGGTCACCCATCCAATCTGATCATATTGGCCCTTTAAATAGAAGAGACATTAGACCACATGGCCACCTGTCCAATCTGATCACACTGGTCCTTTACATAGAAGACACCTTAGACCACATGGCCACCTGTCCAATCTAATCATATTGGCACTCTAAATAGAAGACATCTTAGACCACATGGCCACCTGTCCAATCTGATCATATTGGCCCTCTAAATAGAAGACTCCTTACACTACATGGCCACCTGTCCAATCTGATCATATTGGCCCTCTACATAGAAGACACCTGAGACCACATGGCCCCCGGTCCAATCTAATCATATTGGCACTCTAAATAGAAGACACCTTAGACCACATGGCCACCTGTCCAATCTGATCATATTGGCCCTCTAAATAGAAGACACCTTAGACCACATGGCCACCTGTCCAATCTAATAATATTGGTTTCAATAATAATTAAATTTACAGCGGCAAATTTCGAGTAAAAGGGTCTGTATAGAGAATATTCGCATATATATACATGCAGTATATGTTATTGTGATGATTAATTTCAGGAAATGAATGTAATGCAATTTCTACATGTTGTATAAAGAATTGTCGTTTAGCATACATACCATGCTGTATATGTCAGCGGACTGTCATCTTCCCACTGTTCACGCACATTGCCATCTTCGTCAATGTAACGGAACAAACCTAAACACAAGCATACGAACAATGCAAGTAAGTAACTGAAGGATATGTTAAGCGACGGATACACATAATAACAAGTCTGTATCTAAAAAATAACAGTTCTTTGCCCAATAGTGTGATCATGAACATTTTGTGTTGATCAATTTATTCCGTTGACATTCACAGAGAGAGAGAGAGAGAGAGAGAGAGAGAGAGAGAGAGAGAGAGAGAGTATAGTATATTTATATTTACCTATGTAAACATACATATATGGATCTACTCTAGTTGAGTAAAACACTTCGGAATCTTCAAATCGTGTCATATTCTCCATCAGCAGCCGTATAAATTCGTTTTCGAAGCCAGAGTGAATTGTGACAAGAGTGCTGTTTTGTTTGGAACATATTTCACTCGCAGCTGCCCAAGTTGTACTCCGACGATATGTCTTGTAGCATTTTTGCAGTTCAACTGAACAATCTGTAATAGAAAGTCAAATATTATTTCATAAATAACAAGAGGGCCAATTAGTTCCAATCGACTAGCATCCTACTGACGATTAAAGGATGCAAATATGTAAATAGAAACTATGAAAACTCTTGAATAAGATTAATGTTTGAAAACGTTTTCTGAAGAGTTGAGCGGTGTTGATCCTGCGAAGGCGAGCATATGGTACGTTTGTAACGTGTGTTCGTTTTTTTTGTTGCCTGAATTTTGGACAACTTAGCAAGTAATAACTTGTTTCTGGTATTCAACATGTACATAGCTATTATGCCAAAGGCACATAGAGGATCTGGTATGCCACAGGTACGTAGATGATCTGTTATGCCACAGGCGTATAGAGGATATGGTATGCTACAGGTAATAGAGGATCTGGTATGCTACATGTATATGGAGGATCTGGTATGCCACAGATACGTAGATCATCTGGTACGCTAAAAGGTATATAGAGGATCTGGTATGCCACAGGTACACAGAGGATCTGGTATACCACAGGTACACAGAGGATCTAATAGGCCATAGATACTTAGAAGATATGGTATGCCACAGCTACATAGATAATCTGGCATGACGAAGGTATATAGAGGATCAAATATGTCATAGGCACATATATGATCTGGTATGTCACATGTACATAGAGGATCAGATATGCCATAGGTTCCTAGAACACTTTGTATGCCACATGCACATAAAGGATGTGATATGCCACAGTTACATAAATAATCTGGTGTGCCACATGTATATAGATGATTTGGTATGCTACGGGTACATAGGGAATCTTGTATGACACATATGCATAAAGGGTCTGGTATGTCACAGGTACACAGAGGATCTGATATGCTACATATGCATAAAGGATCTGGTATGCCACATCACATAGAGGATAAGGTATGCCATAGGTACATACATAATCTGGTATGCTACAGGTATATTGAGGATCAGGTATGCCACATGTACACAGAGGATCTGGTATGTCACATGTAAAAGAGCATATGGTATGTCACAAGTAAATATATGATCTGGTATACCATAGGTACATATATGATCTGGTATGCCACAGGTAAATAGTGGATCTGATATGTCAAAGGTACATAGAGGTTCTGGTATCTTACAGGCTCATAGAGCATATGGTATGACACAGGTACATAGAGGATCTGGCATGCCACAGGCACATAAAGAATCTGGTATGTCACAGGTACATAGAGGTTCCGGTATATTGCAGGTTCATAGAGAATATGGTATGCCACAGGCACATATATGATCTTGTATGTCACATGTACACGGAGGTTCTAGAATGCCACATGCACATAGAGATAATGGTATGCATCATGTGCATAGATGATCTGGTATGACACAGGCACATAGAGGATCTAGTATGACACAGACACATACAGGATTTAGTATGACACAGGCACACAGAGGATATATTATGACACAGGCACATAGAGCATCTGGTATGACACAGACACACAGAGGATCTGGTATGCTACAGGCACACAGAGGATCTGCTATGCTACAGGCACACAGAGGATCTGCTATGCTACAGGCAAACAGAGGATCTGGTATGACACAGGCACACAGAGGATCTGGTATGACACAGGCACACATATGATCAGGTATGCCACAGGCACACAGAGGATCTAGTATGATACAAGCACACAGAGGATCTAGTATGACACAAGCACACAGATGATCTAGTATGCTACAGGTACACAGAGGATCAGGAATGCTATAGGCACATTTATGATCTGGTACGCCACAGGCTCACAGAGGATTTGGTATGCCACAGGTACACAGAGGATCTGGTAAGACACAGGCACACAGAGGAGCTGGTATGCCACAGGCACACAGAGGATCAGATATGCAACAGGCACACAGTGGATCTGGTATACCACAGGTAAATAAAGCATCTGATAGACACACAGAAGAATTGGTTGTCACAGGTACATAGAGGATCAGGTATGCCACAGGCACATAGAGGATCTAGTATGACACAGGTACATAGATCGTCTGGTATACTACAGGGACATAGAGCATCTGGTATGCTACAGGAACATATAGGATCTGGTATGCCACAGGTAAATACAGAATCAGGTATGCCACAGGCACACAGAGGATCTGGTATGCCACAGGCACATATAGGATCTAGTATGACACAGGCACACAGAGGATCATGTATGCTACAGGCACACAGAGAATCTGATATGTCACAGGCACATGGATGATCTAGTATGACACAGACCACATATCATCTAGTATGCTACAGGCACACAGAGGATCTAGTATGACAAAGGCACATAGAGGATCAGGTATGCCACAGGCACACAGTTAATCTGGTATACCATAGGTACATAGATGATCAGGTATGACACAGGTACATACGGGATCGGTATGCCACAGAAACATAGAGGATCTGGTATGACACAGGCAAATAGAGGATCTGGTATGACATAGGCACATATAGGATCTGGTATGCCATAGGCAAATAGATGATCTAGTATGCCACAGGTACATAGAGGATCTGGTATGACATAGGTAAATAACTGAATTTCTATACGTGATGTGTTTAAACTATGTTCATTAAGTAAACTACATTCTAATCATGTGAACTTGAAATTTCTGGGTCGCTTATGGGCATAAGAGATGGTTGGTTTGACTCCCTGTCCAATCGTTTTATATTTCTTTAAATCTGTGTAATGCTTCGAAATCTCGGTTACCATTTGTGGCAAAACGATCAAGTCAAGGAAAACGATACGTGCATGGTTTGCTTATCCTGACAATTTCTTAAACTGTATGTGGAGCTATCAGTAAGGCAAGTGGGATAGGAATGAGACTACTACTCTTTTCCATTTCCTCAAAACTATTTATCATATAAATCATTAGCAAATCAAAACATTCTGCGCTCTTACTTGTATATTACAGTATGTTTGGCTCTCGCTCTATGTATATGTAAGCTAATGCTGACGTACCGTTTTCATTTAAAGATAATGCATTTTTCTTTGGTACAGTTGTATATGATGCCTTAAACCCTTCTACAGAGACCATATCGTATACTGTGTTGTAGTAAAAACGTATTGTTAAGCGGTCATATTTCGAGTAAATCGCTTCAACAGGTCTGTTTGTATTACAGTATGTTTGGATTGATGTTTGCCAAAGTGGTCCAATCTGCCCAATCTCGAATCGTGAACCTAGAATAAAGTACATCAACTTGATAATTTAAAGCAAATCGTCAGTGTTTGCATTTCATAGCAATTTTCGAATTTACATAAAATAGGCAATACAAACTATCTTCTAAATGTACATCGTATGCTGTTTATTCTCAAATATAAGAGGTATCTCAGATATAAGAGTGGTACAGTGTGTGATGTATGAAGTTTGTGCTAAAGGACTCGCAACACTATTATCTCCCTTGAAAACTCGTGCCCTACATATGAAGGAGGTTGACAAAAAAGATAGTCCGCTTTTATACGTTTTACAGGACTTTCGATTGCTTAAATTGATTTTTCCTTACCTGGTCCTAACTCTACATCATTTTGGGAAGAGAAACCATTGATATAATATTTCTAGCTAATTCTGCCTCGTGTTACCCATCGAGGGTCTGATCACCATGTGGTTGTATTTTTGTAATATGATTAAACTAAATGTTGCTAGTTTTCACGCAAACATGAAATTAAAAAATGTTCAACCTGGTAAATATTTGTTAGTTGTGTTTGGAATTGCAGATATTAGATGACTAAGCATAAATACATGTTGTAAATTTTGTTTATCGCTATGCCACGAACAAAAACATTACAATGGGACCTATGCAAAAGTAATTATGGTGTGAGACGTAAAGTATCGTTTTTAATATATGTTTTCTTAAAAAAACTTAAGCTACTGACACTAGCAATCCTTTGATATAAGAAACGATGATCAGAAGCATTTAATATACGGATGAACTTAATGGTAGAACTATTTAATACAGTGTAACAGTTTGTTATTGTAATTAGACTGACATTAACTTAAGTTTGTGTATTCTCACTCTTGACTAAATCGAATTGCTTCCAAGTTATGGTTATCTATTAGCAAAACAAAACATGTTTTTATTAATGTTAAAATTAGGCGACATTATATTTGTCTTTAATATTGTCTTGTCGTACCCTTAACGATGTGTTCTCTTGTTGCTCTGGCTTCTGCCAAGTAACTGAGTACTTACTTTGCGGCTTTCTATGCTTCTGTTGTTTATATGATATGTACATGATCATTGATGTGTTTTACTTATATCGCCTATTAATGCTGCCTTGTTTGTTAGCGGGAATATCTTTATTTACATTGTCTCGTTTATTGGGATGACAATAGGGTAAGAGTGAGGTTTGGTGCCCCCTATAACCCGGTTTAAACCCCCAGCGGCCTTTTATACCGGTCCAAGGCCTTAGCCCTATTATCAAACTGTCCTTGTTTGTGATGTCTGATGTTGCCTTTTATTCATCTGTAAATGTGTTTTTTGTTTATGTGTGTGGTTCACTGTTGTCCTTGAATGCTACTGTTCCTGTTCGATTTAAAGTGTGGACGATGAGTGCGTTTTATTTCAATGTATCTAAAATGGTATTAACATAGTATATGCGCTTTAGTTCAATGTATCTATACATAATATATACATCTTACCTAGCACAAACATTACACGCTCTCGAATATCACTGAAGAACAATACCTATTAATCACGTTGGAACAAGCCTACATACCTGAAGAACAGTGAACATCGAAATAAGTAAGCTTAAGAATAATAATCCTTAAACTCGTTATATCTCCACCAATCGTCCAGTATTCGTTTGTAATCTGTACGTTTGGGATGCCGGAGAGTGACCGCGAAGCAATATACATAGACGGATGCTCACACAGTGGACTCTTTTTGTTTGATAATTCAGAACATGTCGGAATATCTGCAAAATACAACATTAACACTACAGACTCCATACTTAAATCGCCACTCCGTATGCGTGTCTTTATGTGTAATTTCATGTTCATGGCGAAATCGGGTATTTAAGCGAGGCAATTTAACGCAGGCTAGTATTTACTTTATAGACATCGAGTTGTGCACACTGTACCTGTACACAGAAAACATTACATTTACAAACAATAAAAGGTTAACACATTTGAAGACGTATTAATTTATAATACATGTGGCACTTGTGAAGTAAGCTTGCGTGATGTAATACTATATTTACTTGAAACTAAGATTCTCGAAACAACTTTTAATTATCTCAATTTTTGTATAATCTGATGTGTGTGTGTGTGTGTGTGTTTGTGTGTGCGTGTGCGCGCGCGCGTGTGTGTGTGTGTGTGAGCGATTGTTATTGCGTAATGGCAATGTTGAGTTAAAATGATACAACGTTCCAATAAATATAGGCGGCTAAACCTTCAGGTATTAAAGAACAAATAATAGCGCAAATGTAGCTGGTTCAAATCTTGTCACGGGCAACGATTTGTTTCATGAAATATTTTCAAATGATATTTATCGATGTTATCTGTACGAAGGTTAGAAACAAATTTCATGTTTACGTGCATTTAAGCGATTACTTATCCTCGCTGTATTACACTGGGCGTTTATGCGGATTGACAGCAGATTAAAGTCTCATTCGAAGGATTGGACAAGTCTGAAATTATTTTTTAAGCATTTGGAGAAGAAATACTTAAAATAAATTTCACACCTGAATAGCGCTTCGCGATATTTAACGCAACGATTTCTGGCTTATATTCTGACATGTTAGATTTTCGTCGAATTGAAAACTACCTCAACCGTGACTCATTCACATTCGTGAGTTAGTTTAAGTATAGTGTACTGTTATTATGTGACATTAATCAAATGCATTACATATTTATCCAGTTACTGTTATCTATTTTGGGTATTGCATATAATATAATATAAAATATTGATCTTCAAAATCCTTTTATAAATAAGTACACTTCAAGATTTATATAGTGTTTTTATGTTTAACTTATTAATTATTACCAAAGAATAAACAAGAGAACAAAAATGCCTCTGGAAAATATCAGAAGGTGTCTAACAAAACGGTTTAGCTGCAGGCTCGTTTTGTTAGAATCGTGTTTATTTATGGTACATTCATTGAATATAAAGTGTTAAATTAACTTACCATCGTTTTTAACAATAACCCTGAATCCATTGCCGATATTTTCCAGATCCGATCCAAGAGGACAAGTGTTGAATATTATGTACAGTTGGGAAACGTCAGTACCGATGATAGGGGTGTATCCATTATACCGATAATCCATGTAGTATTCCCCTCGGTCGCCGTTGTCAATGTCTATAAGTATGGGAACTGTAGTCTCAGACTTGGATAAAATTATAAGTTCAACGCATTCCGCCCCAAGCAGCTGTGATGAGCTCACTCCTTCCAAATTCTAAGAATCATAAGACGTTTTTTGTTGAAAACAGTTGAAAATATTGGTTGTACGTAAACATATACAATTGGAGCAATAACAGTTTAAACTGACCTTCATCACCGTTTTAATCGTAATGCGTACGGCTTTGTTATGACCAGTTCTGCAAAACTTGGAAAGTGATGAAATACTTATCAAAATCGTATTACAGAGAACATTGTGACTACTGAAAGATTGCTCTAAAACGGATATGGAAGCTGCCGTTTTGAAAATATGACATCGTCGTTCTAACATACATTATAAAAACATAATTTGAAAGCAAAGAAAATCACTGCACATTAATGCAAATTCCTGAATGGAATGATACATGCATTAATGCAGTATTAGACTTAAGTATACATTTAACAGACAGTTGTGATTTTCTTTCTATAGATTAGTTAATCGTGCTATTATTAGTTATTGGGTTTGTTACTGACCCCCTACAGAAATATGTGGGGTCAGTAAGATTTATAGTGGGCGAGGCAATTGTTCGCGCAATTTGACGTCATGACGTTGACGTCACGACCGGTACAGTTTAAAAACATTATTAATTTACTTATTATGTTTGTTACTAACGCCTTAAAGAACTCTTTGGAAATGATTTAAACTCTGAATCGGAATTGTAGTCCATATTGTTTTAGTGACCCTCTATGAAATCTACTGACCCACTATAGAATAATAGAGGGTCACCATGTGACCGCGCTAATCCAATAAAATTCCTAGGATTTTGTGCGAGGTGCAAAAAAGCTTAATATTCCATGTATAGTAATAGGGAAATATGATGTCATAGATCTCAAAATAGCGACTTCATGTTCCAAAGAACCTCCAAATGACCATATCTTTGGTGAATGTCCAGTTGTTTATACATTGAATTCAATGAAATAACGGCCTTGAATGATGTCGTGTCTGTGTGGAATACATAAGTAAATTCACACCAGTGAAACATCATTTAGGGAAATAACATCAAATGAAATAAGATACTGAACTGCAACCAATTAGTTCGTCATCTGAGTAATTGTTTTATTTGAAAATCCGTTATTATTTCTGTAAGTGCATATTATTATAAATCATAATCTATTTTTACAGAATATTGATTATATTTTTAAATTGGAAATCCTTCGGCTATGAATAGTTAGTGCACACTGTTCATTAATTTGCTTTGTGACAATGTAGAAGTTTGACGGGAAGTGACGTCATACAGAAAGCGGCGAGACACCGTTATGGTATCTTTATCATAACGTCAGCCATTTTAAAGTCAAGATGGAGTGTACTTAATAGCTATATTTCTTTGTGTTTTCTGAAGAAGAACAATAGTTGGAAAATTTGAAGAAAAAACAAACATTGTTATTTGTTCAATAATGTGAGTGAACTTTCCCTTTGAACGACTGAATATACATAGTGTGTTATCATTTTAATATAGTTTAACTAGTATATACCTTGTATGTATTCAGTGATATGTTGGAGAACATAAGCTTTATGTAGTGTCCATCGGTGAAAACAATGCTCCATTTGATCACCTGATTGACATCGTAATGAAACGGATATCCAAAACTGACAATAACCGTTTCTTCTGTTATGTTAATGACTGCTGATTCAGAGAACATGACTTGTTTGTGGTTCATCAAAAGTGGATGAATTTCGGCTGCATCTACAATGCGATAGATACATGTGTATTTGTATACTTATGGTAGTAGTGTAAAATTAACTAACATTCGAATGAAGTAAACACATAAAGATATATAACATTATACAGCAATGCAAAATACACATAATAAACATAGTACTTATTAAAATTATTCCCGGAACATGTTTCTTAAATTACCTCCATTTCGGTAAATGAACATGTGTGTATATATATACGTGTGTGTTAGTGTGTGTGTGTGTGCGTGCGTGCGTACTGATGAAATGTAATAAATGTATGTATGTGTGTGTGTGCGTGCGTGCGTGCGTGCGTGCGTGTTTGTATATATGTACATGTATGTATGGCGACTTTGTTCTCCTTAACACATTATAATGATATCCTAAACGACAAAAGAATAACACATTTTGGTTATCTTGGTCCATTCTTATCAATGTCATAATGTCATGTTGTGATCTAGTTCTAGTCTAGAATTAGACACGAGCTGGTGACCATGAAACTACAAATAAAGGAAGTCCACAAAGTGGCTGGCGATTTAAGTAGTCAATCGACAGCCGTTAAGGCCAGTATTAATATCAGTAGAAATGACATTACTATGTAAATAATCTTGCTATTAATCGTATGAATCGAGTTTTCTGGAAAATTTTGTTTTACCTTACCAAGAGCTTACCTAGAAAATAATATTGCCTCTAATGAACATACTCAATAAAACCGAGTCTGCTTAGTTTTGCTCTTGCTTCTAAGGGATGACCTGTTCAGTATTTATTATAGTTTACGTTTGGATATAATGAAAGGATTTCGTGCGAAAAATCATATAAAATAAGACGATGTATTACCTTTCCAGCATATATTCGTGGACATGTTTGTCCGACCTATATAGCTGTTTAGCTGTCGATAGTTGTGTGTACTGCTAGGGCTATATATATTACAAACATTGTCATCATCCAGGAACACGTTGGTGCTACACTGATCGGTCATATTGACACAAGCGTCTCTACATCCATGTGAAGAATAAACACGTGTCAATGCAGCCGGCTTGCTTGGGGATACGAACGATCGAATTGTTTCAAATATCTGCGTTGTTGCGTCATGTTCACACTTAAGTGACGGAAATCCTGCAATGATAAATGTGTAAGCAGTTGTTAAAGCACGATTTTAACTAATTATTGTATAAAATTACAATTCATACTATTGCATTATGAAATAAAGATGTAAAGGAGGACTGCCGATACTATATATTACGTGTAATACACGATGAAATGACTAGTAAGGATAAGCGTATATGCATACGTATAAGATGTCGTATGGCATGTATTGACTAACTACTCCGAATTTAAACATGTGATCCAGCTAGTCAGCACTTGGTATGGGCCGAACAACTGTCCAACTGTCCAACTGTATTTACCAAGAAGGAATCGATAACATTATATTCACTTTCAGTAACCATCTTCACTTCCAGTATTGGCATGTTGTGCTCATCGTTTAATGTAAAACTCATTGTCAAACGTAAAATGCTCTACAAATCTTACAAGAAAAGCGTATACAAACCTGATTTCCTACAACCAATCAGCTCTATCGTCATACACGGGAACTGCTGCAAAGTGAGTGTCTCGGGCACTACACGAACATATCTGGCCAGAAACGGTTTCATAAATAAAAACGTTTGCGGTTCAGAGTACGACAAGGAAAGATCTATTTGAAATTCCTGAAAAACATAATTCGAACATAGCCCTTATTGAAATAGTGGCTGCATGCGATTTAGCTTGTACGTTAGAATGAAACCTAAGACAAATAAAATAAATCAGCAACTCCAGATGTTGAATGTACCTTCATTCTGCAAAATAATCTGTTTTTTTTTCTCTCTTATTTAAAATCAAAAGTTTTGGAAATTGTTTATTAAATGTCCGAGCCTTCAAAAATTTATGGAAACAAAAGGTTTGTTTGTGAATTTATAATCATTCTCAGTTCATTTCAAGCCTTTAGAAAACATACGGTATCAGGGACTTTATCAAGCAAATATAATCAACTAAGTAATTTACTATTTATTATACAATACATGCTAATGCTGTATGCCAGGATTTAGAAACACTTTTGAACGGTAATTTGTTGGTATCGAAAAGGGAAACGGAATCAGAATCGAACAGCAAAGAAACATTTATCAGGAGCGTGTATATAACTGTATAAATAATCCTTTGTCCTTTTTTCAGAAGTGTCGGTAAATCCCTAGAAAAAAATGCATTCCAAGCAAAAGTTTAAAGGATGGTAAACAAAATCTGAAGACAACTTTGTTGGCATCAAAAAATAAGAGAAAGATGACGCACGCTCGCTGTAATATGAGTTTTAAACTATGTGTGGAAACAGTGCTATAAACTGACCTGTTCCTTATACGAGTTTAAATATGCCAATGATGTACCATAAAGTACGTGAAACGAACGGCATCCCATAAGCACAAATGTTTTTATAAATGTATTCCCACTGGAAGATCCGTCTAAGACACGACCCCAGTTTGCAACCACAATACCCTCTACCATGGTGTGAATCAGCAAATCAATCTGAAACGTTAAACAAGTCTGAATAAACTATAAATGTGTCCATGGGACACGGATGCTCCCACTGAAAACAATCGGCGTAACATGTAAAATGTAATACAAGGTCAAAATTTTGAATTACATTGATATGCAAATCTTGACATCATAGGTAAGTATCCTGTACAGTTTCAAAACGATCGGTTGAAAACTGTTGGATGAGATTGAAAAACAAACGGACAGACGGATGGACCTGGCTAACGCTATATGTCCCTCATCATTCGGTGGTGGGGCCAAACAAACTCTCAGTTTCTTAGTTAATTATTGACAATGTGACACAAAACTCTCAGTTTTGTAGTTAATTATTGCCAATGTGACACTGAAACACATTCCGTACCATACCTATGGTATTGGCATAAAGAAAATAAAATCTCAAAATAAGTTCAAATATGAATTTCAAAAAGGTGAACATTGGTTCTACGGAAACAACAACACTCAACCTCAAATCACATGAGCACGGTAAAGAATCTATGAACAGTACAATACAAAACAATACGTGTGGTGAATACAAGGTTACTGACTTCACATCACTTTTGGGAATTCGATCTCAAAGCGTATCATTTAACTACCTGTGTCTTTTATAGTATGAAATACACGAATGCATGTCTGCAAATAATGTTTCACCTGAAGATATGGTTTGACATCATTCTTGTCTGCACACCACCCGGAATGCTGAAGACGCGCCATTTCCGGTGGATATTCACGCTGATATGAAGACGCCGTTATCTGAAAATCTTCTATAGCCCGGTCCGTCATTCCAACATTCTTATGACAAGTTTTAGGTTTAGCTTTAAGACAAATAAAATGAATAAACTGATCGTATTTTTAATTAGAATAAGTCTAACATACATTTTCAATATGTATTAAAGGAATGGTGTAACAAAATTCATTGATTATAAACAATACCAAACTAAGAATCTGTAATATTAATAAGTCCCTCTCCCTGTTTCGCATTATGAGAAGAAACTACGATTACGTGCTTCGACTGTGTATGTCAGCGCGCATGTCCGGCCTATAACTTTCCCAGATGTATCTCGAACAACCTTTAGGTTCCCATCACCAAGGTCAATATCATACAATGTACTGGGTTCGGGTGGGATAGAGATAAACGTTTACAACTCTTGCACATCGCGTATGAAATCAATATATAAATAATAATTTCATAATCGTTGTGCAAAATTGGTATTTTCGTGTCCGATCTGTAACAGGCAGTGTACAAACAGTATGCAAGGGGACATCTGGAAATCGTCGAACACGACAAATATAAAAATACTGCAGTCTCGCTTTGATTGCGACCGTTCATGAAGGGTACTCAGTGAAACAAACGTGCTATTATTCACACCCTCTAGCCCTGGGTTGAGATGAACTCACTATTTAAAATGTCAATAGTACGATTATTAATTTTAGCCATCCCGAAGAAGATATGCATCTGACAGTGAACATGGAACCTTCATTGAGGTATTTTCCTACCATGCCATGAGGCATGTTCCCAGTTTCCTTGTAAAATGCTTTGACCTAAACGAAAAACCTATGGGCAAAACAAACAAAATGGAATTTAGTTGGAATCAGAGGTTATGAAACTGCTTACATGTATCACAAGTAACAGTCATAAGACTAAATTAAAAAGCAGACAACATATTCTAAGGGTGATTAAACTAGGACAATTTACAAAAAAGAGTGCGGTGGAAGGGGGAGGTTACTGAAGTATTTATTCGATAATTTCTAATCGTCATTAGCGGTACATACTTTACATTATGTTGATCTAATTAAATTTACAAATCGATACGGTTATCAAGCGAGATGAAAGTATGTATTATTTTAAACATGAAAACAAAACAAAACATGCTACTATTTTATTCATTTCTTCATTGGTGTGGGGAAGTGGGAGCGTGGGGGTGGTGGGGAGTGGGCGTGGATTCGGCGGAAGAACAATTACATGTTCAAAACGTGTTTTAAAGAATAAATATTACTAAATTTTATATATAATAATCTAAAACAAGCTGGAGGAATAGGCCTAAGCAACATGGATTCATATTTACAACGTTTTACAAGGTTATTAGTTGGATCCCTATTCTACCGATATTTAGTTTAAATCTTTCTACCAGGATTCTGTTAACTATTTCTGTTCCCGGTTTGTATTGTGGGGCGGGTATATGTATGCATTGAGTCACAATACACTGACACCAGTTAGACCAATCCTAGCACGTCGCTTTATATGCTAAAAGTCAAACAAGCGAGCTACTAGTACTGTTGGTTATAGTCTTTGTTGCGACCCGGTCATGGATTGAACTAATGACTTCTCTCGCATGCAAGGCGAACACATTTATACTAAGCCACCGTCCCAGCGGGGGTAAAACACACAGGTCTCTTGCATTCAATACCTATGTCATATAGGGAGAAGAAGGTCAGAAATGAGCATGTGTTGTGTTCGTGTAATTTTGCAACTGGTTAACCAAAACAGAGATACAAAGGTTCCACTCCGACGTACATGGCACAATAGTCAGCTGTATTTCCGTGCTCTATCTATATATTTACAAGATAATAGAGAGAAACACCCTGTTCTTTTTCAAAAAGGTCAAGGTCACACTGAGGCTCGCTCCGATTTTCCCCTTTTCCCAATTTTCGCGGCTCTCCTTATGTTTTGAACGAGTGGATGGATTTTCACAGGAATGTTATTATCAGCATGTCTATGCGCTGCGAACAAATTCCACATCAAGGTCATGCTGGATGTTAACGGTAAAACGTTAGCATTTACATTTCCGGTAGTCAATGAATGGAATATCTCGTATTCAAGCTGCTTGATGCTCAGAAAATAAAGGCTATAATAACCAATGGGAAATAAACTCAAAGGTAAGAAGAAGTAATGATAAAATATGCATACATACCCGTTTCTATGTCGTGATTACAAGCGTATATCACCACTGAACGCAGACGCAAGATGTACACCAAAACATTGACGTTTGCTTTATACTTGTTTCCGAGAAGTGAGAGATACCTTCCTTCGTTTGCCCTTTAGTATACACAAAAGTGTACTCACGTTAGCTCTCATTTGTTTGCTTTATTTACAATATTGAACTTTGAACTATCCTCATCCTTAAAATTACCTACCTACAGATAACAATACTTGGGCAATATAAACATAATTTACAATTTAACATTGGGATATGCTGGTGTGGGACCTGTCCCGCCACTTGTTCCATCTTATTAATGTTATCGTTGTCCGAGTTATTGATCCTCGGACTGTCATATTGGCCAATATAGGTCCTCAGACGGACTGTCATATTGACCAATAACTGCGCCGATATTAAATCACTTAATCAATAACATCATATTATTAATATAATCGCACTTGCATTTCACAAAACAAATAGTTAAAAAACAAATAGTGTAGGTGACTGTTTAGTGATGCATACTCGGCAAACAGTTTCATAGACGTAAGCAACAATCATTTTCTCTAGAAGTACACTCTTTTGGGCGGTATTTGTTTTTTAATTGTTTTCTACAATTGATTTTTAGTTTAGAGGTATTTTCTCAATATTACTCAGTCTATTGCAATACAGTACAATCAGCAATAATGAACCAGATGTACTTACATGAAAAATCTATAAACATATTCCTTGTCAAGTTTAGTGAGTAAAAAGTATGCATCATAATGAACTGTTTCAGCACCATGATGAAGAAAACTCCACTTTTCATTGCTTATATAGACTTCTGGCATGTCGGCGATCGTATTTGATGCTACAATGTAAATAATGGAAGCAATTAAGTAGTAAGACTTCTGGCATGTCGTCGATGGTATTTGATGCTACAATGTCAACAATGGAAGCAATTAAGTAGTAAGACTTCTGGCATGTCGTCGATGGTATTTGATGCTACAATGTCAACAATGGAAGCAATTAAGTAGTAAGACTTCTGGCATGTCGTCGATGGTATTTGATGCTACAATGTCAACAATGGAAGCAATTAAGTAGTAAGACTTCTGGCATGTCGTCGATGGTATTTGATGCTACAATGTCAACAATGGAAGCAATTAAGTAGTAATTTAGGTAATGCTTTGCTGAGTTTAACTTGCGAAACTATTTCTAGAAATATTAAACTAATACAACGATGATCTAAACATGTCACCTAAAATAGCTTCAAAACATTCTTTGACTCGTATACAGACCAAATAAGTGCAATTTCTGTATGCTATTTTTTCATTAACAATGTAGATAAACACATTCAAATATAAGTTTAAACTAGAAATGTCACGGTAATTGACAGTTAATACCGAAAAGGTTTGTAGATATTTGACTTCCATGTTTTTCGTTTACCTTTAAGATGCATACCTGATTCTAACTCGTGACTCACCCTCTCCTTGAGATTAACATTTTTGTTAATATAGATATAAAAATCGAACAGGAAAAGCAGCATTCAAGGACGACAGTCAACCACAAACACACACAGAAACAAAGAACAAATTAAAAGATGAATACAAGGCTAAATAGGACATCACACACACAAAAGGGTTGACAATAGGGCTACCGCCTTGGAACGGTCAGTGGCAAAAAAAAAGCCGCTGGGGCTTTAAACTAGGTTCTAGGGTGCACCAAACCTCACACTTACCCTACTGTCAACCAAATAAAACGGGGCAGTGTAAATAAGCAAATCCACGCTATGAACTATTCTATAACCAACAAGGCAGAATTAATAGGCAATATAAGTAAAACACAAAGATGCTCGTGTATATATAAATAAAACAAAACACAAATTTTAGTTTTCAGTTTTCAGTATTCTCAGCTCTTAATTTTAGATTATTTTAAAACTTTCCAGACTTGAATATATATCATATAAGCATACATTTATTCAACGGTGAAATTATTTGGGACATTTTTCCATGCAAAATATGTCACTACGTGCAACATTTCTTAGAAAAAATGATTCTATACTATCTGAATGAAGTGTGTTTTTGAAACGAAAAATTCATACTTTCACAATAAACTCAGAAATAAATATTTGCTGTTTGAACAAATGTTAGGGACAAAAGTCAAAATGCAATCATCAATTAAGGTAACTTGTTGAAGTTTGGCACTTTTAAGGATAAAATGAAATTATGTAAATATTGGTGCAAAAACGCCTATTAAAAAATCACAGTTTCAGGACAATAATTTTAGAAATTTTGCTATCATTTAATTAAAAGGGTAAATCTAAATCAGAAAATAAATAAACATTTTCTTTTCATTTTAAAATTAGACGTTTAACCCAAGTGATTCTATACCCCCCAAAGCACTGTACTCAATGACTTGGCAGAATGTAAGTTTCATGTATTTCCTTTCTTTTCTTTCAAATGTATGACTAAAACTGATTGTTTCGGACGGACGGATGGACGAACGAACGTGCAAACGGTGGGTGCGATTATTATATAGCTCCTGTCGGGGGAATAAAATAAGTTAAAATGATGCACATAATAATAAAAAGATATAGTCATAAAACAATAAACTTTGCCAGATTTTGTACATGACCTCTCATAGGTTGTTTGAGGCTATTTACAGGCGATAGTTAAATAAAGTTATGTTTGAGGATTAAAGCCGCAACTTTATTGGACATTCGAGTATTTAAAAAGACAATGAACTTCATAACAGTTTATGTTTGCCAACGTTTAATTTTTGTTTTAAAAAATCACACCAATTGTTGACAAAACCCAATTAAATACATTTCAAACATAATTTTGCATTTCTATTCCAGTTATTTCTACAATGTTTCAATTCATAGTTTAACCTTTACATTTTCTTTCAAATGTATGGTTTAAAGAGTTAAAAAAATATGCACATGTCAGAATTCATAAGGAAATAAATATCTATAATGACTCGAATAATATTTAGAAGATATAATTTTATTTGTCTAAAATCTAAACAAGTTTAAGGAATTTCAAAGTTAAACAAAACTACACACAAATGCACTGATTTCCAAATTATGTTTCATATATTAAAAGCTTAAGGAAATAAAACAAAAACATTTGATAAAATAATCTTTGATTGTGTTCTTCACATAAATTACTCGTTTGCCTATTACTCCCGTAATAGCTGAACTGAACTTGAATGATTTAATTAGCAGCTCCGTCTAGGAATACGCATAAAAGAAACATGTGCGCATATGGGAAAAGTAGATCAATGTGATTTATACATATATATGTAAAGCTGCTGAGTTTGATACATGCCCGCCTCTCAACGCTGCTGGTTCGAATCCCTCTAAGCGCTCGACGTGTGAGAAAGTGAAAACGTAATCCCGTAATGAGATATAACCTATCGAAACCATTACATTTTTTTCAAACATTTACGCTTACATCGAAAATATATAAACACTAGCAAATATACATGTGTACGCACAACAGAGGTTCAAAGCATGCAATACGGAGAGAGAGAGAGAGAGAGAGAGAGAGAGAGAGAGAGAGAGAGGGTGAGAGAGAGGCAAATAAAGAGAAACAGCTTTAAACGTTGTGTTTTCATTTTAAATAATGTATTATGACCATTTCCAAAAAACACATGTGCACATGCCCCAATTTTAATTAAATATGTGCATATATATAATTAATTAACCATATTGAAGTTCGTATTTTCTTTTTGTTTAACTTAATTTCCACCAAATGTGTTAATTGTCATCAAATGTGTACAGCCAATGAGGATACAACATCATATTAAATGTACACATAATAACATATCAAAAAACAAATGCTAGTCATAAACAATATAGGAACAAGGTGGGTTTGAAATATAGTGTTTGTAAGAAAATAAAAGTACATTTTAGTTATGATAACTATGTATACATACATCCTCCGGTCATCAATATGTCATCTGATATTAGCATATTTCGGTAAAATTAGTAAAAACTTAAACAAATGACAGACTGAGGTAAGATAAATGTACTAAGTAAGAGTTTTAAGGAATAATTAACTGCTTCAAACTGGTTGATTGTTAAACATTTAAATACGATTGCGGAGGTAAATCATTATGGTGTTAATTTAATAGCAGCTTGTTAAACGTGTAAATGGCTATTACAATATGCATATACTGACATTGTGCGATATATCGTTAGCTTCCTGGTCGCACTACACTAGCTAACAGGATCTCATTTCAGTAGCAATTAATGAACTGACATATGTGTGTATAGGCAGATTACACCAAACTAGCAGTCAATATACAGACATGTCAGATCTCACAACAATTAATGAAGTGATACATGTGTACATGTACATTTACCGTATATTGTCAGATCTCACTACACTAGCAATTAATGAAGTGATACATGTGTACCGGTACTGTATATTGTTAGATCTCACTACACTAGCAATTAATGAAGTGATACATGTGTCCATGTACCGTATATTGTAAGATCTCACTACACTAGCAATTAATGGTGATACATGTGTACCTGTACTTTATATTGTCAGATCTCACTACATTAGCAACTAATGAAGTGATACATGTGTATATGTACTGTATATTGTCAGATCTCACTACACTAACATTAATGAAGTGATACATATGTACATGTATTGTTTATTGTCAGATCTCACTACACTAGCAATTAATGAAGTGATACATATGTTCATGTACTTGTACTGTATATTGTCAGATCTCACTACACTAGCAATTAATGAAGTGATACATGTGTTCATGTACTTGTACTGTATATTGTCAGATCTCACTACACTAGCAGTTAATGAAGTGATACATGTCATGTACATATACTGTATATTGTCAGATCTCACTACACTAGCAATTAATGAAGTGATACATGTGTTCATGTACATGTACTGTATACTGTCAGATTTCACTACACTAGAAGTTAATGAAGAGATACATGTTTACATGTACTGTATATTGTCAGATCTCACTACACTAGCAATTAATGAAGTGATAAATATGTACATGTACTGTATATTGTCAGATCTCAATGCAATTAATGAAGTGATACATGTGTACATGTACATTTACCATATATTTTAGATCTCACTACACTAGCAATTTATGAAGTGATACATGTGTACATGTACTGTATATCGTCAAATCTCACTACACAAGCAATTAATGAAATGATACATGTACATTTTTACATGTACATTTATTTACCATATATTGTCATATCTCACTATACTTGCAATAAATGAAGTGATACATGTCTACATGTACTGTATAATGTGAGATCTCGCTACAATAAAAATTAATGAAGTGATACATGTGTACATGTACATGTACTGTACTGTACATTTACATTGTCAGTTCTCACTACACTAGCAATTAATGAAGTGGTATATGTTTACATGTACATGTACTGTATATTGTCAGATCTAAGTACACCTGCAGTCAATTTACCGACATTTAGTCATATTGGTAGTGTGAACATATAAAACAAATCACTCACTGTATGTATAGGACAGCTTCAAGGAAGTCTTGAGGGCTGATACAGAGATTGATGATCCCAGATCAAACAGTATCCACGGTACATCCTCCATGTCGTTGTTCATGTTTAACACGATTGGAATCTCTGACGGTATATATAAAGATTTATACATATCCAATCAGTAAAAATTTAGTTAAGTTTACATGTATATAAACATGATAAATAAGAAATACAAATGCTCGACCTGATAAAAGAGTATCGCCTGAAGCTAAGTCGACAACGTAATGCTTTTCTGAAGGGTAACTATTTTTACTCTATTTCTCTTTTGTAGGTAATATCGAAACGATGTTTATGATAATTTAATCACGTTTAAATAAATAACTGTTGTAGCTTCTAAATTGAATGAAGTCATAAAATAACTAAGCAAGGGTAAATAAACGATTAATTACAATCTTAAACCTGTTAAGCATGTTTGATATGTTGAACGTAGCAAAGCTAATATTTCTGATGCTAACTCTCTGTACACACCTTGTCACAGATTTGTTTTTATATTGCTATGAAAGAGATTTCATGTTCAGTCTTTTACCAGGTATCCAGGCAGATGTTATTAAAGCCTTTAATGACATCTGTCGATATCTGGATGACATATTATACATTGAAAACCATTTATTTTCTAATATGATTAATAATATATATCCTAAAGAACTTCAATTTAACAAAGCTAATATTTCTGATACTAACGTTTCATTTCTCGATTTACATTTCTCTATTGAAAATGGTGAAACAATTAGCAAAATCTAGGACAAGAGAGGTGACTTTAATTTTAATATTGTTAATTATCCCATTTAGATTGAGATGTTCCCCTAGCAACTATTATGGGGTCTATGTGTCTTAACTTATTCGTTTTTCTAGAGAGTGTACTCGAGTTGAGGACTTTAATATTCGTAATCTTTGTATAACTAAATATCTACTACATCCGGGCCTTACCATACACTTCGTAAGTAATTTAACAACTGTTCTGCGACAAGGACTATCACAACCTGATTTATATGGTGACGTGATTTGCAAAATTCGTTTATGTTTATCAAAATGTTTATCAAAAGGGGTTATGATCCTATAATTTTGCAACGCACTGCATGCTTGGTGGTGGACCCATTTACAGTTCGCCACTATGCTTTCCTCTATAATTGTGCAATAATCGGACAGGCTGTAGATCCTATGATGACGACTACCTAAAACATAAAAGGACGGTGACGTTTGATGTTTGTCTGCAATCCTGGCTTGTCGTGCCCTCAATGGTTTATTCTATTGTTGCTCTGGCTTTTGTCAAGTCATCGAGTACCTTCTTTGTGGCTTTCTAGGCTATAGCTTTTTGGATTTATATATACACGATCATCTTTGTGTTTTACTTATATTACTATTAATGCTGCCTTGTTGGTTAGAAAATAGTTCATGGCGGGGATTTCTTCTTTATTTACACTGTCCCGTTTTATTGGTACACCATAGGACCCCACCATACCCACCCACCCCCAAGGTGACTGTCAACCCGTTTTGTGTTTGTGACGTCATATGCCTTTATTCCTTATTAACATTGCCATTCATGTTTGTCGTTTTCCGTGTTTTGGGGTTTACTGTGTTCTGTAAAAGCTGCATTTCCTGTTTGACTTTTATACTTTATTTTCAACTATGGCGCAGTCAAATTACAATTCGGTAGACGTATATCATCATTTAAATATTTTATGACGGGAGTGTTAACGTTGTGCCAGTATGTCTCGAGTCTATAGGCCATATTTTAAAAACTAGTCTTATTTATTATTATGGAATACAAGATGGGTTATGATTTTGCTGCAAACAAAAGAACGCAACATTGACAAGTTTTAACACATTGGACAAATAGTAACACACTGGACAGACTGTATCACATTATATAAGTTGTAACACATTGGACAAGATGTAATCCATTAGATAAATGGTAACATATTATACAAGAGGTAACCCATTAGACATGATGTAACGAATTATAAAAGTGGTACATGTAACACATTAGACAAATAGTAACACATACATTAGACGGGAGGTAACAAATAGACAGGAGTTACATATGAGACAAGCGGTAACAAAAACACAAGTGGTAAAACATAGACAAGTTGTAACACACAGATAAGTGGTAACGCTTTTGACTAGAATAATTGATAACATGTAGGCACATGACAACATATAGACAAGTGACAGCAAATCTGAAAAATGGTAACACGTAAGACAGTTGTATGTTTAACACATAAGGCAAGTGTTAACATATAATAATAAACTAGGAGGTACCCATTTTGAAATAACACGCGAACAACAAAGAATTGTCCAACTCAAAATGTCTAAATTTTGACGTGACGAAGCGTGCATGCATTCAACCAGTGTCATATATTTAAACAGTTCGAAAACAGACAATGTGGACGAAAACCGGACGGTCTTGTATATTGGAGTCTATCCTCCGAACACGTTAAATCACATACTACATTTTCTTAGTAAAGGGTTTGTATCCATCCATTCGCTCTGGAGCGATTAAACAACATTTAATTCGTAAAGCGACTGGAGGCGATCTACGCGAGTAACTGAGGAAAAGACGAAAACTTGGTTCTGTTGTTAAATCATCAACACTATTTTATATGGGGTTCATAATGCTATCAGTTGTGCATATTATTAGGTAACATAAAGGTATAGTTAGATAGTTAGATTTTGTTTATAGCATTAAAGCATCGTATGCGTTAATACCAATGATTTGTTCACCAAAAATGCCGAGTAGTCGAGTTTTAACGACAGACTCTTTCCTAAACAATAATTAAATCACTTATTGTATGGGCCTAGGTTAGTGCATACGTACATTAAATGTGTATTAAATGCGCAACGGAAACACATTATCAGTTCAATTGTATTTCAATATGTTTCTTATAGATGTTGGCTTCAAAACTAATTTTAAAGCCAAAATATATATTTTGTCTTATGGTTTTTAGATGTTAACATTTATCGAAACGAGTGTTTGTTGAAGTTAAGCCCTAGTCTTTCGATGTAGAGGCGCTGGTTTGTTTTAGCTTAGTGCATTTTCTTATATGGCAAATATTTACATTTAGCTCACATGTTCCTTATGTTCAAAATCACAGTCGGTATAAATAACTTTTTTTATATATTATATAACATCTTTAAAACTTCTGAAGGATGGCGGGAGGTGTACAATACTAGTTCTACCCAGGAAAAGTGGGTGGTCTTCCTCCACCACAAACAATCGACCTGCATTGTTGAAAAGGACGTAAAACCTCATACAAACAAACAAATAACATCAGATATTTTACAGAAATTCGGCAATAATTACCTGATTACATTTTTGTTTTTAAAATTGGTTGATGAAATAAAATAAATGTGTGCTTCATATGAAGGCTGTAACTTCATTCATTATAATATATATACTGTGGCAAAACACACAAATAAATAAGTATGCGTGGCCTGACTGTATATGAGTTTTTTTCCTTAATATTTCCATATTTTCAGATATGAATTTCCATGCCTTGAACGGGTCCTCGGAAGTCGAAGCCAATGCGAAGAAAACCTCTTAAACAGAAACTCAAGCATTTAACTGAGAAAATTGTAACTTCACTAGCATACATAGCGCCAGCCTTTCCAGGCATACCAATATAAATTTGTAAAAGTATTTCGTCTAGTCCTTTCATTGGTATCGAACATGTGGTCTCCGAAAGTATTACGTTGAAGTAAAAGACACATGTAGTGTTTTGCGTAATTTAACTATGTCCCACCACGAAAGTGTTACCCTTGTCCGATCGTTTGTCCATGGGTACCTTCAGATGTAACGTTAAAATCTATTTCACAGCCACAGTGAAACCAACATTTTCATACCAAAAATATCTCAATGTGAATCATCTTGTCCTACTTTTGCACTTTTTAATTTGCATTCGAGTTTTACATTGAAGTCTGTGGAGAAGTCAATTTTTCAGACACCAAAAACCGTATACGAGTTGCTTTCAATGTTCATATATGCTTACATCAATACAAATAACATTGACCTACTGTTAATGTTTTGTTCATTTAGTACATTTTCTCACACACTCACAGCTATAGAGGTTTCAACATTTCATGAGAGCAACACGCTCCTGCCGAAAATAGGTAAATGGATTAATCTTCAAATACTACCTTTACTCATTCATATTTATTACAAGGTGAACAATTACCAGAATGTATACCCCGTTTTACACCGTTAACGGTCAAACATACCTTGTTGGAATGTGTAGACTTTGATCCAATGAGTCAAAGGTACTACAAAGTTAATACTATAAAAGAGTTATTTGATACTATTTGATTTTAGTCTTCCTTTAGATTTCCTGAAAGAAATCAGACTTTATAAATCATTATAATATGTTCTTATATATACTTGTTTACACACACGTTGGCGGGCATTTGTTGATTTACATATATACATAGTTTATATTACTACCAAATCTTCCCTTATTTGTAAATAGTTTTATCTTTATACATTTACATTCTTTATACATTTACATTAGTTTTTAAATAACTACTTCATTTCTTCATCTTTCATCAGTTTTTGCGCATAGTATGACCTATTTATTTGTCGATGTGCCGTAAAACACCATTCATTCCTTCATTCATTTATTTATGTGACTGAAATCGGGGAATATGTGTGTCATGGACATATTTTCAAGTTAAATGTTGTTTCTTTGTAGGATTACACATTTTGCTACAATCTTAGTAGAAGAAATAACAAATGAATTATATGAGAGTTGTATAAACGTTTATCTTGTTAATATGTGTGTCACTTTCTCTATTTTTTGGCGGTAAGTGTCTATATATATGCATATTTAGATACTACATGGCTACTTCTTGTCTAAATAATTTATCTACTACGAGAAAATAAGAAAAAATACAGTTTTAAAAAGTCACCAAAAAACATCGAAAAACTAGCGCTTATAGCAAACATACCATCGACAAACTAGTGCTTAACTTCAAAAAAACAGCGCATATACATCTACAAACTTATCTAGATTTGAGCATATAAGACAAATATAAATTAATATTTCGGTACATAATACTACAGTATATCATTTCATAAAACAAGTATAAAATATACAGCATTTTGACAAAGATATTTAGAATAAATGTAGTAACATTATATACTATATCTTTTTCGCTGTGACTAATGTTAAATATGAAATAAACATGTAAAACATAAAGCACCATTTCGTCAAAGTTATCAGAGTTTAAAGAAGTTAAGAAAATGAAATATCGTAAAAATACTGCGTTTGTTTACATTTTCAATGCCAGTTATATATATATATTATGGGGGTTCTGGACCACAACTAAATTACCCCAAATAATCTAAAATCACCACACAAATTTTTTCAGTTTTACTGAAAATTAAGTCGATTTAACTGGTTATTTATCATGTCCCAGGCGCTAAATAACCCAAGATTTTAAGATTGAATTGTGAAAATGTTTTAAATTTGGATGTTTAAATTTTATTACAAAATAGAGGTTAAACATTAAAACTTATGTTAACAAACTTTTCTAAAATAGGGGTAGTGAAGATTGCAAGTTTAAATTTTTTAGGTTTTGAGCTTTGTGTAGTAGTAAGGTTACGTGATTATTGTCATGTCAGATGTGTATATATCAGTGTGGCATTGAACTTCTTGTATTGGTAAGGTTACGTGATTATTGTCATGTCAGATGTGTATTAGTAAGGTTACGTGATTATTGTCACATGTATTATGTATGTAATGTTTATTTATAGCTTATGTGATAAGCGTCTATTTATATCAACCAATCGGTTATAGCTCATGTGATAAGCGTCTATTTATATCAATCAATCGGTGAAGATTTTGGCCTCCCTGACGGGTATATAAGACCGTGAAACTACGGATTAGTATCTCTTGACATGGTGACATACCCTATGGGAAAAGAGACCTGAAAGAGTAAGGATAAAACTAGGATTATTTTTCATGAAAGGTAGGTCCATTTAAATTTGTATTTTTTTTTTTTTATATTTTTAGAAGGTTCTAGGTTGAATACAAAGGTGGTGGATCATACTCATACACATTACTAAAACAATAAATCACACACTTTTTAGACTTTTTTGTAAGGTTGCCATTACTTCCTTTCTTCCCTGCTCTACAAGTTCCTTTTTTTGAACTTCACTAATTTCAAGTTTCTTTTGTTTGATATCCTGTTTCAAATTATAGTATCTCTCCAGTTCATCCAAAACCATCTTAAACTCTTGCTCAGATATTTGTGCATCACTCAACGCGTTTGATATTAGCTGCTTTATACTATTTAACTTAGACTCTGCCAAAGTTTTTATTTCATGATGTTTTTGAGCTTTTGCATTAAGCTTGCGTCTGATAAAATTAATACAAACACCTGTAGCTCCACATACTATTGCTGCTATTTCTAAAGGTAACAAAAGTGGAACAACAAATCCAATCCCAGCCATAATAACACCTGCAGATATTAAGGTAGTGTCAATTCCATCTGTAATATTAATACAACGTTTATATTTTTTATAAAGTGACTGACGTATATCTCGCTCTGTAATTAACTTTTTTTCAATCTCTGAAATCTTTTGTAATCTATAATTTTGTCCGTCTTCCACTGGCAACTCAGGATATAAACTTGGTGCTGTCGGTTGCTTCATTTTTTTATTTATTAATAAAAAATTAAATTAATTCAATTAAAAATGATGCCACCGTATTTACAGCGGTAGCGTTGGCAACCTTGCATACAAAGTTAACAACAGAACCAGCACCAATCTCTAAAGGACTATCAAAGTTATCATGATTGCGTGGGATGATGTGAAGCGCTATGCCATAATTTGGTTGTTCAACACCATTGACAGAAACTATTACAGATACGACACCAACTAATCGTTCACAT
>JAWPHD010007851.1:0-122861 GCA_037043455.1 Cyrtodaria siliqua | reverse complement strand
ACACTAATGCTAGCAACATATTATACAGAGAATAGAACACAATTACACTCACACTAATGCTAGCAACATATTATACAGAGAATAGAACACAATTACACTCACACTAATGCTAGCAACATATTATACAGAGAATAGAACACAATTACACTCACACTAATGCTAGCAACATATTATACAGAGAATAGAACACAATTACACTCACACTAATGCTAGCAACATATTATACAGAGAATAGAACACAATTACACTCACACTAATGCTAGCAACATATTATACAGAGAATAGAACACAATTACACTCACACTAATGCTAGCAACATATTATACAGAGAATAGAACACAATTACACTCACACTAATGCTAGCAACATATTATACAGAGAATAGAACACAATTACACTCACACTAATGCTAGCAACATATTATACAGAGAATAGAACACAATTACACTTACACTTAAATGCTAGCAACATATTATACAGAGAATAGATCACAATTACACTCACACTAATGCTAGCAACATATTATACAGAGAATAGAACACAATTACACTCGCACTAATGCTAGCAACATATTATACAGAGAATAGAACACAATTACACTCACACTAATGCTAGCAACATATTATACAGAGAATAGAACACAATTACACTCACACTAATGCTAGCAACATATTATACAGAGAATAGAACACAATTACACTCACACTAATGCTAGCAACATATTATACAGCACTAATGCTAGCAACATATTATACAGCACTAATGCTAGCAACATATTATACAGAGAATAGTTTTCTTTGACTTTCTCTTTTAATTTACCTGTACAAAGTGCATAATAGTTATCTGTGTTAGCAACTCATGTTAACCTTCGCATTTGCCTGACTGTTGAGTTGCATTTGCCTGACTGTTGAGTTGCATTTGCCTGACTGTTGAGTTGCATTGCCTGACTGTTGAGTTGCATTTGCCTGACTGTTGAGTTGCATTTGCCTGACTGTTGAGTTGCATTTGCCTGACTGTTGAGTTGCATTTGGCTGACTGTTGAGTTAGTTGCATTTGCCTGACTGTTGAGTTGCATTTGCCTGACTGTTGAGTTAGTTGCATTTGCCTGACTGTTGAGTTAGTTGCATTTGCCAGACTGTTGAGTTTAAGTTGCATTTGCCTGACTGTTGAATTAGTTGCATTTGCCTGACTGTTGAGTTGCATTTGCCTGACCGTTGAGTTGCATTTGTCTGACCTGACTGTTGAGTTGCATTTGCCTGACTGTTTCTCAAAGACAAACATATTGGCACATATTTTAGAATTTGTGGCATTTTCTTTTTATTAAGATGTTCAAAAAATGAGTTTCGGAAGCATAACTGTAAAACTTTTTAAGTTAGCTGCACATAAGTATCAGTGTATTGTTCTTATGGTGAATTCTTAATATTAAAGGGACACACGGCAATCTTTTTTATCGAGCATTAAATTAGCCTTTCGATTTTTTTAATGACATTAAACCTGCTATTTAAATATTCTTCAAATTCTTCAAAATCTTCAAAATTCAAAATTCAATCTTTTGAATAAAAAAGACAAATCAAGACTTGATCTTTTGTATAACCCTAATAAAATAAAATACAAATATATATATAAAAAAATTTGGTTTTCAAACTTATCAGGGCTTTACTGATTATAATTTTTTGAACAAGTTTGGTAAAGATTGAAAGAAAAATGAAAGAGCTAGAGTGTTAACCAAAAAAAGATCAGTATTTTCAAATAATTCAAGGGCTATAACTTTTTTCTTGTCTGACATGGCCATGTCCACGCTTTCTTCTTTCCCCATGATAGCTTCATAAAATAAAATAAAATATGAAACGAATGGAGGGAGGGACGGGTTAAGGGTGGCGGGAGAGAAATGGGTTTGAGTCAGAAATTGCTGGTATTCATACTTGTCTGAGCTTTATTTGATTTACATTCTAATTTTTTTTATAACAGCACCCCCTTTGAATTGCGGGGTTCTACTATTACGGGAAATATGGTCTGCAAATTGAACTTGTTGCTGACATGCAAAACAATACATTGGGTAAGAACATGATAGGCTGCATGTAACTGTGACTTTTGTATGTTTTATCAGACGTACATCTGCAGACTCTTGTATTGACTGGTCGATATCATTTTGGAATAGCAATTTCAGACCCGTTCTAGCTGATGTAATATATTCAATTTATAATGAAAGAGACTGAGAACCAGTTGATTTAACAAGAAAATCCACACACAGTATTCCTGCATTGTCACTACAGACACTGATAACATTAAGCAACAGTATTGTTTTAAAATTAATGAACTATTTACAAATGTAATATTTGAATTGTTTAACAGCTCATCATTATAGTTTATTTAGAACTGCCCCAGAGAGAGGGGAAGGATATAAATGAGTCCGGTAACCTATTTAGAACTGCCCCAGAGAGAGGGGAAGGATATATACGAGTCCGCGGGAACCTATTCTTACTAACAAATGTTTCCTATTGTTCTTTAACGTACTCGGAGGATAGACGGGACCACCCGTTTAACATCTCTCTCTGATGGCTGAGGCTAAGGGACAAGGGATTGAATTGGGGTTTTACGGCGCACCAACACAAGAAAGGTTATATGGCGCCAAACAGGGATGAACATGCCAGGCTCATCCTCCATTTACATGTAGATAAAAAATATGGAGAATGGGCCTAGAACCTTCTAACCTGCAGAACTGCAGAGTTGCTGCAAATTCTATTGTAAACACTCCATTTACGATGGAGCCACGTTTTCACATTTGCATATGCGGTGTCATGAAGAAAACTTTGAATGAGCATGATAAAAAAAATGACAAAATGAACATGAAGCGGGGGGTCCTATCCCTCTGCCTCTAGCGGGATTTGCAGTGGTTGTATTCTACCCCGGCAACCACACGGGGAAGGGACAAGGGACAGTGCTGGCTCCACTGGGAGCTCGACTTGTAAGTGAGGATGTGTCGATTCATACGGATAGTGGGAGGTGTACAGTACTGGTTCTACCCAGGAAAAGTGAGTGGTCTGCATCCACCACAAAAGAATCGACTGTCATAATTATATAACCTTACTTATGCTGAACATGACGTAAAACACCATACAAACAAACAAACTAAGGGACAGTGTGTTGCCAAATAACACACCGATCAAACTCAGTAGCACTGATGAGGCTTGAACCCGTACTTTCTGGTTCCCAGTCAACTGTGCTATCTAATGGTTCCCAGTCAACTGTGCTATCTAATGGTTCCCAGTCAACTGTGCTATCTAATGGTTCCCAGTCAACTGTGCTATCTAATAGACTACGCCAGTCCCAAAATAAAATGTTTTCTAAAACAGTCATTATGGCATGAAAAGATATTTATAAATATACATTCTGCAGCTGCAAGGTTCCAAAAAATATCAAACAATTCTTTAAACCTTACTTTAAAAAACATTTTTATAGAATTAAGCTTGTTCGCTATCGTATTTGCCGTTTATATAGTCTTTTAGATTGCATCTCAATTACACAGAAGCATGTAGTGATGAGATTCATGCCTCTACATAATTTTGATCAATCAATTTGTACATTTTTGATTAAACAAGTGTATAATTGATGAATCTTCTGTTTCATTGCAGCAGTGGTTTGGTGTGAAAATTTATCTGCTCTTGTCACATGATATGCTTGTTAGGCTTGTTAAATAATTTGTAAGGGTTATTTGTATGGAATAGAAGCAATGGAAGTGGAGAAAACCGATGTCGGTCAACAGCATCCTAGTAGTAGCTGAACTGCTAAATTTCACAATCAGATTTAGCCGATGTTTTTCATTTACAATATGATATGCATTTGTGCCTGTTAAATACATAACATTACCTACACGCAATTGAAATACCCATAGTTGAATATGGGTCAAATATTTGTGAATGAGTAAGTTACAATTCAATTTAAAATGGCGGTAATGAAGAAAACAACAAAGACACTTTTCTGGACATATGCCCTTACTCTTACACTTATTTGCCAATAAAAACAGCTGGTTAAATTGTGTTTTACATAATTGTTAGCACATTTGAGGCAATATATGATGTTTGTTTTTTGTTTGTTTTTGTGGTAGAGGCAGACCATGCATTTTTTCCTGGGTAGAAGCAGCTCTGTACCTCCTGTCATTTGAAGAATCAACACGTCTTCACTTACAAGTTGAGCTCCCAATGGGATTCAAACATGCAGTGGTGAAAAATGTGTACATTACGGGGTCCCGCCTTAATTCCATTAAGCGCTGGGAAAGCTTATATTCGCAGGATTTTATAAATGATATTTCGACAATAAAACACGTTTAAAAACATTTTTCAGTAGATAACCTGTATAAAATTACCTATTAAATGTTTAATTTTACAATATGCAAACTTTTTAAAGCGAAATTAAGGTTTTATTTCATACCACAGCCAACCCCGTCTCCGCTTCTTGGAGAAAGGGTTGGATGGGGTATGAAAGTTAATACTCAGACCACGTAATGAGGTTTCAAATGCAGCATCTTTACTATCCCGCCACGGATGTGCTAGTTTACAGGTAAACCCGATAACCTAATACTCTGTTGGCATATAATTATACACATGATATAGAAATTATTTAAAATATGCGTTTATTATTTGGCACTAATATGATACAGCCTTTAAAGAACTACATATTGTACTTTGTACTGTTGTCGTCACAGCCAGGTATCTCTACAGTGCCAAGACACGAGTTATTCACATTAAATTATTCAACCTCGACACCTCACGTAGTTAGTACTTTAGGACCACATAGGCGATGACTTGGTTTTGACTTTTCATGTTTTCATGGCATACTGTCATTGGCTTTTTCATACGACAAAATTTATTCCGGGGCTAAGCTCGAAATAACCTAAAATAAAGTGTGGATGAGGCATTGTATAAAAATTATTACATTATCTTTTGAAGTCAATAAATGATGATGGTAAAACTAAAACTATCGCTAAAGATGATGAATACCCGTGCTTAAATTCTAAGACAAACAAAGGGCCATAATTCATAAATAATCAACAATGGGTGATGTAGAGGGACATAAGGTCATCAGTTGTTATGTCTATATGAAGTTTATAAACATTCCATTCAAAACTGTGTGAGGAAGCAAGTAATAAAAATGTGACATGACAGGACAACAATGTGTTACGTGACAGGACAACAATGTGTTACGTGACTTGACAGGACAACAATGTGTTATGTGACATGACAGGTCAACAGTGTGTTACGTGACAGGACAACAATATGTTACGTGACAGGACAACAATGTGTTAGGCGACAGGACAACAATGTGTTACGTGACAGGACAACAATGTGTTACGTGACATGACAGGACAACAATGTGTTACATGACAGGACAACAATGTGTTGCGTGATGTGACAGGACAACAATGTGTTATGTGACATGACAGGACAACAATGTGTTACGTGACAGGACAACAATGTGTTATGTGACAGGACAACAATGTGTTACGTGACAGGACAACAATGTGTTACGTGACATGACAGGACAACAATGTGTTACATGACAGGACAACAATGTGTTGCGTGATGTGACAGGACAACAATGTGTTACATGACAGGACAACAATGTGTTATGTGACATGAAAGGACAACAATGTGTTACGTGACAGGACAACAATGTGTTATGTGACATGAAAGGACAACAATGTGTTACGTGACAGGACAACAATGTGTTATGTGACAGGACAACAATAAGTTATGCGACAGGACAACAATGTGTTACGTGACAGGACAACAATGTGTTAGGTGATGGGATGTTACGGAGAGCGTGATTCCTATATAGCCCACGCTTCACTTTGTGGATGTGGAGGTATAAAAACAACAACATTTTAATCATGACACATGAAACAGTGCAATACTCGTTTGAGTCTAAATCAAAGGAAAATGTGTTAATGTTTAATGAACAGTTTGTTTTGAGATATAACTTAATCTGTAACAAATCTAACAAATCTAACAAATAAAACAAATAAAACAAATAAAACAGCAGAAAACATTAGTTTGAAAGAAAACTATTACTGCCTGTGATGAAGATTAGCACTACAAAGCTGGTTGAGGCCATCTAAAGCAATTACTGTCATCTCTGTTAGAGAGGATATTACACTGGGTGATATTGACACCAGTATGGGTTTGAGTGGTATTCATTTATCTGATTTTAAGCCCCTGTGTGACCAGGATGGTAAAGACACTGCATTTGAAACCATGTCGCCTCTCACTGCTGTGAGTTTAAAAAAATTGGTGGTCTGCCTCCACCAGAAAAAAATTGACCTTCATATATGGCTTAAAATGTGCTGAAATGATGCAAACAACATTCACAACCAACCATCCATCCCTGCAAAACCAGTATTACATGGGTAATACAGATGGGAACCAGTATTACATGGGTAATACAAATGGGAGCCCATATTACATGGGTAATACAAATGGGAATCAGTATTACATGGGTAATACAAATGGGAACCAATATTACATGGGTTATACAAATGGGAACCAGTATTACATGGGTAATACAAATGGGAACCAATATTACATGGGTAATACAAATGGGAACCAGTATTACATGGTTAAAAATGGGAACCAATATTACATGGGTAATACAAATGGGAACCAGTATTACATGGGTAATACAAATGGGAACCAGTATTACATGGGTAATACAAATGGGAACCAGTATTACATGGGTAATACAAATGGGAACCAGTATTACATGGGTAATACAAATGGGTAATACAAATGGGAACCAATATTACATGGGTAATACAAATGGGAACCAATATTACATGGGTAATACAAATGGGAACCAATACATGGGTAATACAAATGGGAACCAATACTACATGGGTAATACAAATGGGAACCAGTATTACATGGGTAATACAAATGGGAACCAGTATTACATGGGTAATACAAATGGGAACCAGTATTACATGGGTAATACAAATGAGAACCAGTATTACATGGGTAATACAAATGGGAACCAGTATTACATGGGTAATACAAATGGGAACCAGTATTACATGGGTAATACAAATGGGAACCAGTATTACATGGGTAATACAAATGGGAACCAGTATTACATGGGTAATACAAATGGGAACCAGTATTACATGGGTAATACAAATGGGAACCAGTATTACATGGGTAATACAAATGGGAACCAGTATTACATGGGTAATACAAATGGGAACCAATACTACATGGGTAATACAAATGGGAACCAGTATTACATGGGTAATACAAATGGGAACCAATACTACATGGGTAATACAAATGGGAACCAGTATTACATGGGTAATACAAATGGGAACCAATACTACATGGGTAATACAAATGGGAACCAGTATTACATGGGTAATACAAATGGGAACCAGTATTACATGGGTAATACAAATGGGAACCAGTATTACATGGGTAATACAAATGGGAACCAGTATTACATGGGTAATACAAATGGGAACCAGTATTACATGGGTAATACAAATGGGAACCAGTATTACATGGGTAATACAAATGGGAACCAGTATTACATGGGTAATACAAATGGGAACCAGTATTACATGGGTAATACAAATGGGAACCAATATTACATGGATAATACAAATGGGAACCAGTATTACATGGGTAATACAAATGGGAACCAGTATTACATGGGTAATACAAATGAGAACCATCCGTGTGTCTGCCTGAAGTGTAACTTCAAAACCTTGCTGACTTAAAGCTACAGAGTCCCTATATCAATCGATTTCTTCTTTGTAGGCGTGTCTTTATTTGTAACTTTATGTTCACCAGCTCATGTCGAAATCGGGTATTTAAGTGAGCAAATATAGCGCATGAAATCATTTACTGTATATACATCGACCAGTGCACATCGTACCTATACACAGGTAACAGTAATTTTTACAGAAAAAAAGTTAGCTTCTTTCGGGGCTCGAACATACGACCTTCTGATTTCAAGTCCGGGGCTCTACTTCACTGAACTACAACGCTACTTGAGACATAGTATACGAACTACCATTTATTATGATTAAAAATAACTTAACATATTTGAACGCAACTAAAGATGGATCAATAGATAATGTAGTCCATATTGTCGCACGTGTAAATTAACATTGTCTAGTGTTATACTGTATGTTATCAATATGAAACTAATACTTGGCCTCAAATCAACCAAATCTCGACTTGTTATTTAGCGCTTGATGAGTTTGTGTGCGCGCCCTTGTTATTACGTAATGCCTATTTAGTGTTAAAAATGCTACAACATACCAATAAATAGCAGTGGTCTAGTGGTTCAGCGTACATCTTTAAAAACGTACAAGTGCAAGGCTGTGGTTCAAATCCCGTTCCGGGCAACTATTTTTTTATCACATATATTCTGGAGCCGTATATTTATCGATGTTACCTGTACAGAGGCTAAATAAAAGTGTGAAATTTTACGCATCGATTTCTGCTTATATACCGACTTTTGGGGTGTTCGTCGATTTGAAATTACTTCGCACGTAACTCATTCATATTCATGAGTTATTACCAGTTAAAATAGGGACTGTACAGCTTTAAGGATTATTGGTCAACCGTCTTTAAAAAACAAGAAGATTGAACATGGATGGGTAATGGTCAACTGAATTGTTCAACCAAAATTCATATTCAGATAGGCATGAAAATATAAACTGTATAGTAAATGACGGTATTCAACAATATTGATGTGAACATAATATCAGAAGTAACACTTCTTGTGCCCTTGATATCAAACAAATTTGGTACAATATTTCTCAAAGTTGTTTACTTTTTCTGTGAAATAATTGGTCCATAGAATATTCCATTTATCCATCTAGAGCACAAGAGATAAAATGACACTTCTGTCTAGAGCACAAGAGATAAAGTGACACTTCTGAGTTTACCGTTTTTTAAAAAGTCTACAGCAGCACTGTTTAGTCCTTTCTGTAATATATTGTTAACCTTTTTTTTTTTACAAAACATCTTGGGATTTCTCTGCAGTATTACATGGAATTAAGTGTGCAGTATATACAATATATAGCGGAAATTCCCAGGTCGCGTTTCTTTTTCCTTTCAGTATACATTATGCAGCGGAAATTCCTGATTGGCGTTTCTTTTTCCTTTAGTGTATAAATTATGGGTTTAAAGTTGTGCATTTTCAACACATGTAAGATTACATATGACGGTCAATTTTTTGTGGTGGAGGCAGACCACCAGTGGGATTCAAACCCGCAGCTGTGAGAGGTGAAGGTTTACAATGCAACGTTGTTGACCATTCGGCCACGGAGATGCTGAGCGAGCAGCTTAGGAGCCTAGGACCACAGTTTCACCTAGGACCACAGTTTCAAGGCTCATCCATTGGAACATGTAAGGTGTGAAAGTATTTCGAGAATTAATCCAAATTCAGTTCTGGCTGAGATGAAAAGCATGATCGGTGAATAAATCAACTGAGGCCCCACCTTTATAGGTGTTTTAAGTTATTTGTTTATGACTTTACTTCTGCCATCAAACAAAAAGTAAGGCTGTGGCGGGGATATTGATAACTGTGTCTTCTTGTCGAGGGGTTTGAACAATGTTGCATTGTAAACCTTCTCGACTCTCACCGCTGCAAATCCCTATGAAAGCTCAACTTGCGAGAAAGTGTCCATTATTACGGATGGCGGGAGGTATACAGAAATGGTTCTACCCAGAAAAACAGGCTAGTCTGCCTCTACCACAAAAATATTGACTGTCATATATGGCCTAAAATGTGCTAAAATGATGTAAAACACCATTCAAACACAATCTTGTTTATTTCATAACAGTCAGAACTTTCAAGACGGTGTCCTAGTTCTGAAGGAAGCTGATCAATTCAGCAACCAGTCTTCAAATAATGGAATATATTCAAATATGGAAGTTTTATTATCGTGAAAAGAAGATTTGTTATGATTGTAACTTTGTTATGCAAATGATGCCCAAATTGAATGGAAAATATTGCAGCTTACTGAAAAATTATTAATTGCAAAGTAAATTTTGTTATTGGGAAATGTTTAAATCAATTTTTCAGCACATTTAATTTAGGTTATGTATGACGGTAAATTTTAAGTGTTGAAAGCAGACCACCCATTCCTGGGTAGATATACCAGTTTACTGTATACCTCCTGCCATTGACATGTCGCCAGTACATAGAAGTATATTGCCAATAGATTATATTATAACATAGTTGCACATGCTTTATTATACAGTGACACATGTTGTTGTTTGTCCGAGGTATCATCTTTGGTTTGATTGGTTGAAATGGATAAGTGATTGACAACTGGCGACATGTTAATTGGTGATCTGTCTAGCATCTCCCCTTATTATAGCACCCCCTCCCCTGAAACTTAGTTATATTGGGAGTTACAGTAATTTTGTTTTTCCTGCAGTTGTATTGTTTCTGAATCCATGCCACATATTTTTTATCTCAATGTTAATGACACCTGGATCCATAAAGTTACTTTCCATCATAATGCCATGATATATATTTAACCCAATTCAATTCAATTCCAACCTCAATAAAAAAAAATTATTACTTTTTTCGCCAATTTTGCAATTAATAATGATGGCATATTATAGAACTATGCCGGAATCATTTTCAGTTTAATTTTTTTTATATATATATAAAAATAAAAGCGATACACATCAATCTTGAATTTTTAAAAAGTGTGTGTCTCTTTATTTATTCACATTACTTACATTTGTTCACGCATTACTATTAATGATAAGGTTAGTATAAAGCTATTTGTTTTTGCGTATTACTAACTCACTGGTGATTATATTGCGTATTACTAACTCACCGGTGATTATATTGCGTATTACTAACTCACTGGTGATTATATTGCGTATTACTAACTCACTGGTAATTATATTGAGTATTACTAACTCACTGGTGATTATATTGAGTATTACTAACTCACTGGTGATTATATTGCGTATTACTAACTCACTGGTGATTATATTGCGTATTACTAACTCACTGGTGATTATATTGGGTATTACATACTCACTGGTGATTATATTGAGTATTACTAACTCACTGGTGATTATATTGCGTATTACTAACTCACTGGTGATTATATTGCGTATTACTAACTCACTGGTGATTATATTGCGTATTACTTACTCACTGGTGATTATATTGCGTATTACTAACTCACTGGTGATTATATTGCGTATTACTAACTCACTGGTAATTATATTGAGTATTACTAACTCACTGGTAATTATATTGCGTATTACTAACTCACTGGTGATTATATTGCGTATTACTAACTCACTGGTAATTATATTGAGTATTACTAACTCACTGGTGATTATATTGCGTATTACTTACTCACTGGTGATTATATTGCGTATTACTAACTCACTGGTGATTTTATTGCGTATTACTAACTCACTGGTAATTATATTGAGTATTACTAACTCACTGGTAATTATATTGCGTATTACTAACTCACTGGTGATTATATTGCGTATTACTAACTCACTGGTAATTATATTGAGTATTACTTACTCACTGGTAATTATATTGCGTATTACTAACTCACTGGTGATTATATTGAGTATTACTAACTCACTGGTGATTATATTGCGTATTACTAACTCACTGGTGATTATATTGCTTATTACTAACTCACTGGTGATTATATTGCGTATTACTAACTCACTGGTGATTATATTGCATATTACTAACTCACTGGTGAATATTGCGTATTACTAACTCACTGATGATTATATTGCGTATTACTAACTCACTGGTGATTATATTGCACCAATAATATATTTAAATCTATGGTAGAATACAATGTAAAAAAGAAAACTCAAAATGAAATTATATTTAATTATAGTTGACAGTCAAAATGGTACTGGATTAATAAACCCAGACACTTATTGTAATGCTTGGTTGCCGTGTGTGCCTTTAATATATGTTTCATCAAAAGCCCCCTCCACCCACTCCATGTCCAACCCCATGCACTTCAATAAAGTATTTATAAATAACTCCGCCTATGCACGTTGCAGAAGCTTAATTATTGGAACCTACTCATATTCTCATGGCATGAATGTTCGATTGAACTTTTATTGCAGATTTACATGTAAACACTGTATTGTTTTATAGCTAACCAGAAAATTGGCATTATAGGTACATTAAAATATTTTTGAAAAAAGCAGAAATTTGGCAGACGTCTCTATTTCCTACTCCATTAGTGATCGCTTAGGAATCAGAGTTTGGTGTATTGCACATTACTAATAAGACAAAATTGATAAAGAAAATGAAATCACTAATGACGAGCAGACGGAATGTCTGATACATAAATGGAAATCAGAGATTACGCGACTTAAATCGGTAAAACTCAGCCAATAGCACCATTAGAGGATATAGGAGTTTGTGTGCTCATTTGCAGTTTGTTTCTGTTTGATGTATAAATCATGATTTGAATTCAAAACAAGGATATATGAAGGCAGGAGTTAAACAGTTTGTTTCAGAGGCTGAAAATCAATCAATAGATAGGTCTATCTGGCAGGAAAACTGGTTTGATGTTTTCCGTTGTCCTCGCTATCTAATAATCGCGATTAAAGGCGAGTAGTTGATGGAAATGGTCATGTAAAGGTATCCACAATGGAATAAAGGAAGCAACAGGATGTGAAAGGAAGCAAAAGGATTAGTTAGAAAAAAATTGATGTTATAAAATTATATCTGTGTTGAAATGTTAGCAATATTGTAATGGAAATTAAGATAATTTTTAATTGAGCGTCTGTGATCAATGCATTATTATAAAATTAGTTACAGCTACTCCAGAGAAAGAGGGGGAGGATAAATAAGCTGGGATGTGCCCTTCTCATACTGTCAAATTGATTGATATGGTTCTTTAAAGGGAGTACATCAGGCTTTTCAAAGGGGTCTAGGGATCCGACTTAAAATTGACAAATAATGATATCTTCTATTTTAAAGCGCCTAAACATAATGAATGATCCTAAAAATGACCCCTTAGTTACAAGGGAATTCATTCTGTACAGTAATACGTTCTATCCTAGGTTACTCACCAGGGTTAATTTCAGCATTGTATGCCCGATTCCGTCCTAGCTATCTGGTGTATTCGAAGTTTAAACCTTAACAATATGGTTCGAACATCATATTTTGATGGATATAAGTGTTTTATCATGAATTGGAACATTTTAATAATTTAAGATATTTCTAGAAACATCCTGATGTACTCCCTTTAAAGTGCTCGGAGAATGATCTCTGATACGTAGGATTGCCTGATTTATGTTTTAATACGATGGACAAGGCTAGGAAATTTGTCTAGCCCAAGGACAAATTAAGTTGCGCAAGCGATACTGGAACCTGTAATCTCTGGATTCCAAGTCCACGGTACTTATCCACTGGGCCACATGGGCCCCTAGAAAATTACTTAAGAATGTGAATAAAATTTATGGAAAATCACTAGGCTAAGTTAAAGAAAAAATATTTTCTAGCGACAGTAGTGTTTAAAGTATCCACCAGACCAGGCGGGCCCCTAGAAAATTACTCAAGAATGTGAATAAAATTGATCGAAAATCACTAGGCTAATGGTTAGAATATGTCTTACTATCTGAAGACACTCTAAAATACCATCTAAAAAAAAAAGAAAATTCTTGCGACCGTGTGACAAGTGATTTACATGACGGTTGACTTTAATCAATTAGATTATTTATTATTTAAATGAAAACATTATTGACATATGAAAAAGAGACACAAAATAGCAAGAACAATTTATGGAAAATCATGCACAAGGCTAAGTTAAATAAAACATACTTTCTTACGACAGTGTGGCAACAAGTGATTTACATGACAGTTGAGAAATCAATTGGGATTATTAATTATTTAAATGAAAACATACATAAGAAAAAAGAGACACAAAACAGCAAAACAATTATTAAGTAAATTATATAAAGTGCAAGTCACAGTTAAAAAGGAAACTATTTTCTTACAACGCATTGCAAATACTGATTAACATGACAGGAGAGTGTAATCAATAGGAATATTAATTATTTAAAAGAAAACCTACATAAGAAAGAGTGACACAAACAGGTCTTGAATGAGATAACTCCGACACCAGATATTGGTACACTCCAATAGGAACTTTTCTGTGAGGAACAACAGTTATTGCCGCAGGAAATTAACGTGAAAGCGATATTATGAAAGGAAGTATTGGTGAGTTGGTATTCTAGAGGATCTTCGGAAAATAAGACACATGAAGGAGAGTGACTTTATGGTTAACCGTATTGAAATTTTAAGTCTTGCGATGGTTAATTTGTTGGTCACGAATTCTGTTTAATGCGATGTGTTAGCGAAGCCGTCAAGCACAATTTGCGACCATTACATGACTGATATACTGTCGCAGAAGTCAACTTTTCAATACTAGTTCACCCGTTTCTAGCGCATTTGAGTGTTTTTGACAGTTTTACTCATAAACGCTTTGAATTAAAATTAAATGACGTCATGTTTTTGATGGTTCACATCACATGACTGGATTTGTGACATATTATGCACTATTGAATACTTGCAAATTTTCGAACATCAACCAGTCAGATTGCTGGGTTTTTGTCAGGTGCGTTAGAATAAGTCTTATTATCCGAAGACACTCTAAAATACCATCTATGTTATTAAGCAAGCTGACAATATTGTGTTCAAGTTTGAAGTGACGGTAAACACTGTGATAACTGTATGCATATTGTGCGAGCATGTGCGTTTTTTTCTATAAGACGCAAACCTTAACGAATTAGATGGAGGAAATTTAAAAGCTTGTTGATATACGTTAGAATTAATTCACATATCAGATATCAGTCTAATTAAATATTACACAGAAATCCTGAGGTATTATTTATGTTTATATGGAAATTGTGAGTGTTTCAGTTATTGAAGAAATAGAAGCGCAGAGCATGCGTGGAGTGTTTTAATTGAATGAAGAAAATATATTGGCAACAACACTATTAAATAGATGGAATATAAAACGATGACGAGATGGAATATAAAATGATGATGAGACAGAATATAAAATGATGACGAGACAGAATATAAAATGATGACGAGACGGAATATAAAACGATGACGAGACCGAATATAAAACGACGACCAGACGGAATATATAAAACCATGACGAGATGGAATATAAAACAATATCCAAGAAACAGAAAAATGTAAAACTAATTTGTTTGGATGTTATGTTTGAAACAAAATAAAAAATCATTGAAAATACAGAAAAAAGTTACCCGTACTTAAATGTGTGTAAATTATTAAATGAAATATAGACAACTACATATGGTGGCAGCTAGGTGGCAGTTACTAACTGGTGTGAATGCCTGACTAATATCATTAATTAAAGGTGGAAAGAAGTAATTTGGAAATGGATTGCTGGATTAATTAGCAACTTACTGACTAAAGGGTATGTTTTGTTTATTACAAAAGCTGTATATACTTGGTGTGAGCTGTAATTATCTAAGTTTAAGTGTTTTTTTGTGTTTTGTGTTTTTTAAATATGTGTTGTTGTTTTTTAAAGGAAATATCTTTCATAATTGGAATATTTGTTAAACTGGGCGCCATGGAAGTGATGTGATGGCGCGGGTGAAGTTTATACCGGGATTTAGTATACTGGATTATAGGTTTTTGATAAAAGTGTTTGCTGGAATATATCAGTGTAATGGATAGATAATGTGTCTTGGATTCTAAAATCTTATTGGATACTTAATACATTTTGTGTTATATGTGTCTTTTTATGGATAATACTGTTTTTTTAGATTGTACATCTGTAATGCAAGATAAATGTTTTTTAGATTGTACACGTGTAAAGCATTAATTTGGATTCAATGAGTGTTAAATAATGGATATACATTTCTTGGATTATATGCATGTTAAATGGATACGTACCTTTATCAGACTAAAGTGTTAAATGGATATCTTTCTCGGATTAGAGTGATAAATGGATATCTTTCTCGGATTAGGGTGTTAAATGGATATCTTTCTCGGATTAGAGTGTTAAATGGATATTTCTCGGATTAGAGTGTTAAATGGATTGTTAAAAGGATTCCTTTTTTGGATTAGAGTGTTAAAGTGGATAACTTTCTCGGATTACACGAGTGTTTAATGGATAATGTATATTGGATTATATGAGTTGTTGCGATGGCAGGGTCAAAGACGACAAAAATCCCTGTATCCATGATTAGGAAGGAGAGCCATGTTCAGAACCCGAGTAAACTCAAGGTAAGACGTGTTTGTTTATGTTCCAAGTCACCAGAAGCTGAGTAAACTCAAGTTAAGACATGTTTGTTTATGTTCCGAGTCACCTAGTCAGGAATCTTTATGTGAGGAAGCTATCCTGGGCTGGCTTGCGGAACATCTGTGTTTATACCCAGGTGCCCACCCATGCACGAAAATTGCCCGGAGGTGTACTTGAGGTCTTCCACCACTAATGGAAGCTGGAAATCCGCCATATGACCTTGGCTGTTGGTGCGTCTATAAAATCCAATTCAATTCAATTCAGTTTGAGTCATCTAGTGAATTAAGCTCAATAGACTGTATTAAAGGAACACTGTCCGTAACTTTTAGCTTATAAAACACACAATAATTATGTTCGCAAACACTACACACTAAACATTATTGAATATTTACTAATTAAAAGCAAGATTGTTTAACGGAATTCAATCGCGGTACAAAAAAAAGTAAATCCGCTTTGTGCGTTTGAACTCGCAGCCCAAACTAAAATTACATTCGCCGTAATAATAGTGGGCGTGAGCGTAAAGTGGTCGACCACACTCCCGTCTGAGCTATATTTCGCAATACATACTGTGGTGAAAACCTAATGCGCTAATGGAAGTCACTAATCGCAGAAAAGGTAAATATTGTGGGTCCCTCTTTATTTACATATAATTATTAAAACTTTTTTTTTTTCAAACTCACGAATGTATTCCTACATACTTCTTAGGGTCTATCCTCATGTTTTCATGTATACATTTCACTGAATAAAAGTCAGCCAGTTATTTGGTTATGCTCAATATCTGCTTACTTACGGACAGTGTCCCTTTAAACAGATTCAATAATGGTCGTAAGGTCTCACACCTCTGTTATCTCCCTTGAAAGCTCACGGACCTAGAGACAAAAGGAAAACAGAAAAGAAACATTTTTTTCTCAATTTTAGGCCATTTTTAATTTGAAAAATAGTTTTTTCTTTGCTTGAGGGCGAAAGACAGATGATACAGAAAATCCCATGTTGATATGAGGTTTCATTCAAATTTTAGAAGTGTTTGACCTAATCACCACATATTCAGCTGGGTAGTGTATGAGTTTTGTATTTTCCATAGGGGTCACATAAACATGAGCGAGAAAAAATAAAAACCTGGATAACTTATGTATTTTATTGTTTTAAATTACTGGTCTAAATGACTCCACTGAAGATATTAAACCAACAACAATGTCTGCTGGCCAGCTTTGAAGCTCAGATGTTGGAAAAGGCTGTACAGTAACCCTATGGGAAAATTAATTGAGGTGAGAGACCATAAGGCATAAGATATTGTGTTACTTTTATGTAAAGCCTTTAATTAACTGATATAGCCTTTAGTTAATTGCTGTTGAGTACAAGTAAACTCTCGCTAATCCGGATGATCATGGGATTGACATTTTTGTCCAGATTTGTGGGGTGTCCAGATTACTGTTTTACATGCAAACTGTCAATCATATTGTAGATTAGTACATTAGCAGACTGTTTTCATCATATCTATTTGGTTGCATTGCTTGCCATTATGGACACATTAAAGAATTAGGTTTGAGATACCAATGCATGATAATAAAATAGTTTTATTACATTAATATGATATAAGGTCAAAAACATTTATATAAAACAGTCGTTAATTGTAAACAGCCATTGATGGTCCGGCGTAAAATTTACTCGTCAGTAAAACACACTTGACTGAATTTTTTTTATCAAACGTCGTTTTTTTTAACTTAAGTGTTTTTTCTTTTACTATACAGTTTCAACATGTTCAGTTATATTGTTTATTAAATGCAGCTAGATCCATAACTTGATACAATATACATTTTCATATAAAACTCTCTTTCTCACTTACTTCAAACATTCACGGAATTGTCGGTGGCGCTATTTTCGCACCGTTAATTAAACAATTACCACGGCATTTGGTCGTCACGCAAACAATGACCGGATTATTGTCTTAGTTTTAGGTAGAAAATTTATTGGTTAGTACCCGAAAATGCATTCAAGTAATATTCGGAAAAGTGGGGAATCGGATAACCGGGAGTAAAATTCCTGTATATACATAAAGAAGGGGGAAAAAATGGGCTTATTCTATTTCTAGAACTTATACAGTTCTTGAAATTGAATGTTCAAGAACTGATATCAGTTCTAGAACTGTTCAAGAACTGAGGTTAGTTCTAGAACAACCCCTACGAAAAAGGTTCATGAACTAACACTCGGTTCCAGAACTGTTCTAGAACTTAAAGAACTGTTCTTGGACTAGCCTTCAAGTTCAAGAAGTTGGTTCTTGAACTTGTTCATTTTTGGGTTCATGAACTTGTATAGTTCTAGAACTTTTCCAGAACTGATGTTCATGAATCTGTAGTTCTTGGACTTATTTGTGGTTCAAGAACTGATTAATCAGTATAAGCAAGTTCTTGAACCTTAGTGGTTCTAGAACCATTCAGTTCTTGAACTAGTGGGTCTTGATCTCAGATAAACCTGACTTTTCCAAGAACCTAAATTGGTTCAACAGTTAACATAATGAAAATGTTACAGATAGTACAGATTTGTATACACTACTATACCATATGTCTTCTTATATATCACCTTCCTAGTATTGTGACACAACTGAGGAACTATTTTAGGCACACCATAAGAGTGCCATGATGATGGAGATGGTATGTAATTTTTAAGATTTTCAGCCCCATCAATGGTTAAAACGGAAATACCCAATCCTTGAGTTTATGAATAAAAGTGTGGTCCAAACTAACAGAAGGATTTAAAATGTACTAGGTTACAGAGTGTTTATCTTTAAAATTGAGTTTGTCTCATGTGTATTTATCACTTAAATATCAGTAGGCTACCATTTGATCAAGGAAAATCACACATATGTATTTAAAGCAAAAATCTGCCAGAAGAACTATAAACTTGAAGAACTGTTCTTGAACTAGCCTTCAAGTTTAACAGGGCTTTATATGACGGGGATATGACACGACAGTACAAACACTGTATTCAACTGAAAACACTTGTCGTTAAGGTAAGTTTATCGAATATACCCTGCATTTATCGATTTTTACTGCGCTTATCAAGGCGGTATGCGAGAGGCCTCGATGTACGATACACCCATCTACATTGCAAACAGACATTATATATCCTTGTGTTACTGATTTTTTTTACATATTTTGTATTGCCAGAAAGCCAAATAAATAACCTTTCTAATGGTGTAATTTTATTCCAAATAACGGTTAAATAAATAGGTAAAATCTTGAGTTGGAACGGAAATGTATCGCATTTTTTTCTTTTCTTAAAGCTTTTTTCGCGCATCACCATGTGTTTATTGTTTGGTCATCAAACATTTATTGTTTAATAAATATTTAAATAAGATGCATGGTTAGAAAGCCAAATAAATAACCTTTCTAATGGTTTAATTTTATTCCAAATAATGCTTAAATAAATCGGTAAAAGCTCCAGTTGGGAAGGAAATATAACTATTTTTTTTCTTTTCTTAAAGCGCTTACGCACACTACCGTGTGTTTATTGTCTTGGTCATCAAACATATACATGTATTGTTTAATGAATACTTACATAAGATGCATGGTTAGAAAGTCAAATAAATAACCTTTCTATTGATTGATGTTATTTCGAACAATTCTTCAAAGGTTATGAACGAGGAAAAACAAAATAAAAGCACTGCCACAATTATCAAGCGGTTCATTTATCTGTAAAAACAAACTTAAACTGTTCTTGAACTGTTATATAGGTTAAATTAGTGAATTGTTCTTCATTTATGAACTAAATTCACAAATTATTCATGAACATCATGTTCTTAAAACTCTTCAGGAACAGCTATGTTCATGGAAACAAAAGCTCACAAATATTTAGATTGAATCCCACTTACCAAGGGCAGAATTGCAAATCTTGAACCATTCTAGAACTAACCTCAGTTCTTGAACCGTAGTTCTAGAACTAATATCAGTTCTTGAACATTAAAGTTCAAGAACTATACAAGTTCCTGTACTTGGTTCTTGAACTTCAATACTAGTTCTAGAACAGTTCAATAACGTTAAATGGCCACTTCTAGAATACCAGTTCAAGAACACAACCATTCAAGAACCTCTGTTCAAGAACAACAATCAATAGTTCAAGAACATCTGTTCTAGAACAGTTCAAGAATGATAAATGGATGCTTCTAGAACAACAGTTCAAGAACCTCTTTTCAAGAACAACAACAGTTCAAGAACGATTCTTGAAATTCTCGCAGGGGTAACAATAAAACCATGCCCGCTACTTTTCGCTCTTGTTTGTGTTTGTTGCTTCCAAGGTATCCCCTTTTCAGTATTTATTTACAGTCTGTTCTAAAATGTCTACTGCACATGCCAATACTTACTTATCTCTGGTTTTATAATCAGAGGTGTGTACTACACTTTAATCACCTCATTCAAAGATCACTTTAAAGTTCATGAGCATTAAACTGGAGGTATAAAAGGTTGGGTATATGCTTTAGTCAGTTTATTTTAACCTTTAACCCGCTACATATATATAACGGATTGTTCTTTTTCTGAATTAAGACCATTCCATTTATTTGACAAGGGATGTTTTTGGGAAAATGACTGATCAGCAGCCAGACATTGTACTGATCAGCCTGTTAGTTACTGATCTGGGTTTACAATGGATGCAAAGGCTATTGTAGTCGCTCTTAGCGGCTAAGAGTTAAGAGGGGGCATCAGGCTTTTCTTAAAGAATCTAAAATTTAAAAATCTAATGTTTATATAAAAAAAAATCATAAAAATGTCATGTCAATTAAAATATGATGTTAACACCATGTTGTTTAGGTCTAACATTTGAATTACCCGGAGATTTTGAATGGAATTGGGAATAAAATGTTTTACACTTACCTTTGCGCATAATCTAGGATAGCACATATTGCTGTGCAAAATTAATTTTCTTGTAAATATGGGGTCATTTTTTGACTAATTTATTATGTTAAGGCCCTTCGGAATAGAAAATATTACTATTAATTTGTCAGTTCCTTAATTGACCCCCATGAAAAGCATGATGTAGCCCCTTTAAGGATCTCTTGAGGTAAATGACCGCTGAATGATTTAAACCTTGTGTAGCTTTAACACCCTTGAAATTTAGTATTATGGAATATGATATAGTCACTTATTTAGAGTCCATAATGTCTTTGGCCATATTAATAATGTTTTCTCTGAAAGTAATAAATAATAAGATGGTGTAGCTTTAACTTCGTTAAGCTTTTAATAAACTCAAGGGCAAGATGTTTTATAGTCTTTAGTCGCATCAGCATAAAGTGTCTAAAGCTATTTTCACAGGTAGCTTACATAGATTGTGTAGCTTTAAGCCTGCACAAATTTGTGTATGTATGGCATATAAGAATAGATTATTTATTACCCACCTGTTTCTGTATCTGTAGACCTCATATCAATCAGTGGAGCGGGCATATGGTGGCATATATACTGGCATCATCCATCCAGTCTGTCGGGCATATGGTGGCATATATACTGGCATCATCCATCCAGTCAGTCGATCCTGTCTGTACAAAAAATGTTTTACATTCAAGTTTTTTGGTTAAGTCTATTTCTCAAAGCCATACAGCTTTTAAACTTTATACATTAAATCTATATGACAGCAACAAGTTTTTAATTTTACTATAGAACCTAGAGATAAAAACTGAGTAAAACATACTTAAAATGAGGTACAATCCCAACATCTAGGCAATAGAAAATTATGAATACCTTTAAATTCACCGTTAAGGCCATGGTTGGTGGGAAACATATCATTTTGTTGCCAAATAAACGTAAATTGTGTTATGAGAGCAGTATAGGGCTGAGACGGACTCTAAAGGAAGAGAATCATACACAATACTTGCCAGTTAACAGGTGCGGGTGAAAATTATTTGAATTAGAGAAAATGAACATAATAATTATTAGCTCTACTGATCAGAGAGTACTGATCTAAAGTAGATTTTTAAAAAACAAGTTTGTAGCGACTACTTCTTGAAAACTCTAAGTGATATTGATATGGGACTTTTTCTAAAATGATCAGCATGACATGATGTTGGTCCTTGTTGAAAATTGTTTTGATTCGACGTTAAACATGGCTGCCAGCAGCCATCTTTGTTTACATAAGAGTTATTTAGTAAAAACTTGTAGCGACTACTCCTCTGAAACTACTTGACGGATTTCCATGAAAATTCACAGGAATGTTGCTCTTGATGTCTAAATGATTCTAGCAACATTTCAGATTGGTCGGAAATTCAAGATGGCCGCAACAACTAAAAATAGATTTTCAAAAAACAAGTTTGTAGCGAGTACTTCTTGAAAACTATAAGTGATATTGATATGGGACTTTTTCTAAAATGATCAGTATGGAATGATGTTGATCCTTGTCGAAATTTATTTTGATGCGACGTTAAACATGGCCCCCAGTGGCCATCTTTTTTTACATAGAGTTATATAATGAAAACTTGTAGCGACTACTCCTCTGAAACTACTTGACGGATTTTCATGAAACTTCACAGGTATGTTGCTCTTGATGTCTAATTGATCCTAGCAAAATTTCAGGTCGGCCAGAAATTGAAGATGGCCGCCACGGCTAAAAATTGATTTTCAAAAAACCAGTTTGTAGCGACTACATCTTGAAAACTATAAGTGATATTGATACGGGGCTTTTTCTAAAATGATCAGCATGACATGATGTTGGTCCTTGTCGAAAATCGTTTTGATTTGATTTTAAACATGGCTGTCAGCGGCCATCTTTGTTTACATAGAGTTATCTAGTAAAAACTTGTAGCGACTACTCCTCTGTAACTACTAGACGGATTTTCATGAAACTTCACAGGAATGTTGCTCTTGATGTCTAATTGATCCTAGCAAAATTTCAGGTCGGCCGGAAATTCAAGATGGCCACCATGGCTAAAAATAGATTTTCAAAATACTGTTAGTGATATTGATATGAGACTTTTTCTAAAATGGTCAGTATGACATGATGTTGATCCTTGCCAGCGGCCATCTTTGTTTACATAGAGTTATAATGAAAACTTGTAGCGACTACTCCTATGAAACTACTTGACGAATTTTCATGAAACTTCACAGGAATGCTGATCTAGCTATCAAAAACCTATCAGTAGAGCTTCAAGGTCATTGACCTCTCGTATATAATGTAAATGCCTGAGAGCATCCTTTGTAGTTCTTTGTATGTAGAAGCAGATCTGGTAGGGGGTGGGGGGTGTTGGGGATGGGGCAGACCTCTCCAGGATCTGCATACTAATGGTATTGTTAATCTACTAGTTACATAGAACTTTTAAAATAACACTGATATGTTATATAGAACTTTCAAAACAACACTGATACGTTATATAGAACTTTCAAAATAACACTGATACATTATATAGAACTTTCAAAACAACACTGCAGATACGTTATATAGAACTTTCAAAACAATTAAGACTGCAGTCTCATACACTATATAAATCTTTCAAAACAATTAACACTGCAGATACAGCCTGGATTCCAAGCTTATTGGTTGAATTGATCTGCATTTATTAAGAATAATGGTAGTTTAAGTTACACAGAACTTTCAAAACAATTAATATTGCAGATATGTTACATAGAACTTCCAAAATAGTTAATACTGCAGATATGTTACATAGAACTTTCAAAACAATTATAACTGCTGATACAGGATTCCAAGTTTATTGGTTGAATTGGGAACGATCAATATGCAAAATGGAATGAAATAAAGTCTCTTGGCGAAATGACCATAAACATGATATAGCATTGACTTAATTGCATACTGGAAAATGGTTTATGTCAACTAATTGTTACGAAACTTGAAATGTGTCAATTAAATTGTCATGAAATGCTGATGGCGTTACAAACTTTTATGTTTATCTTTTAAGATCATTAATAATGCATGGAAACATGACATAATGCTTCGAATGATAAACGTCCACTAACGAAAAACAAAATAAAGCACACACATTGTGTCTCCCAAACAAATCTGCAGCGTCGGCTATTTTTAATTTAGCAGTTACAATTTATGATGATCGATTAGTTAAGCTGTCAATTTGATATAATCTTGACGCATGTTAGAAACATATGATACAGACATTCCCATGTTTCCGAAGCAGCGCTTTGAATTATTACGAGCATTTCCGTAAAAATGCCATATATTTTATTGCTAAATATGAAGAAATGAATGTGGATCAATATATTTTGTCTGATAAGGGAGAAAGTATGGCAGATTATAGCATTGTGATGCAAATATCTTTAATGCGAAAGTTTGAAGCTGTCATATCTAGATAGAAATCAATTTATGTCAATAAAAATAAGGTGGTGTTTGATTTTTTTTTTCCAGAAAAATAAAATTGACCTCAACCAGTAAAAATGATTCAAAGAAAAGAAAATAGTCATACATTTTAGCATGTAATACATTGTGCACATATATATACTCAGTTACAAAACAAAGTGTACACTTAGAAAATTTTACTTTACACCCCTATCTTCTTTATCAAGCAACAGTCCCTTAGTGATTCAACCTATTGAACAACAAATGACAACGTGATATTGGCAATGGAATGATAAAATATTTGATACCAAACATGACATATTAATTTTGGAATTTGTATGAATTCTAAAAAAAAATCAATGCACACTTTCTTTCGCAACTGAGCTGTGTACACTTTCTTTTGCAATTGAGCTGTGTACACTTTCTTTCGCAACTGAGCCGTGTACACTTTCTTTCACAACGCAGCTGTGTACACTTTCTTTCACACCTGAGCTGTGTACACTTTCTTTCACACCTGAGCTGTGTACAGTTTCTTTTGCAACTCAGTATACTATTATGTCAAACCTTTAGTAAGAGACCAGTATAGGAAGAGACCAGTATAGGAAGAGACCACTCTTCCAGTATAGGAAGAGACCAGTATAGGAAGAGACCAGTATAGGAAGCAGAACTGGTCTAGTAACATAAGTGCAGGTCTCTTTAGCCTGTTTAAGTTTTAATATTATAGAGTAATATGTATTTTCATATGTATTATATGTGTATAACTTTCTTATGAAATACATATGAGGCACATATGTAAGTTTTAATATTATATATGTAAGTTTTAATATTATATATGTAAGTTTTAATATTATGTAAGTTTTAATATTATATATGTAAGTTTTAATATTATATATGTAAGTTTTAGTATTATATATGTAAGTTTTAGTATTATATATGTAAGTTTTAGTATTATATATGTAAGTTTTAATATTATATATGTAAGTTTTAGTATTATATATGTAAGTTTTAGTATTATATATGTAAGTTTTAATATTATATATTGTAAGTTTTCATATTATATATGTTAGTTTTAATATTATATATGCAAGTTTTAATATTATATATGTAAGTTTTAATATTATATAGAGGATCTTACATGATATCAGAGTACTCTGCAAGGCTCTTGTCGAGCATTATATAATTTTTGCTAACGAATTTAATAAATTCAATAATGAATGAGAACAAATGTTAGATTCTATTTATCACATAACTCACATATTGAATTTTATTGCATTTTCCTTGTCAATTTAACACTCGAAACCGACATAAACCTTGGGAATTGGATCATAGTCATTATCGATTTTTTTGACAGTGCATACTAGGCTTATTTGCATACTTGTATAACTAGTGGTGTAGAAAATATAGAATGGTGTTATTCCACTCCCACAACGTAAGTTATGTGATAAACAGTAATATATTACATTTGTATTACTTTCATATAAAATACACATGTGGAATACATATGAGGCACATATGTAAAACATGTGAATTCATGCCCAGATATTTTTCCTGTGTAAATATAAAACTGTGCCTTAACTGCTTGGCGTTGCCACGAAGGTTACCTTATTTAGGATGCGTTTTTTATTCCTAAGAAAAAAAGGCCTGCCAATACTGGGTGTATGTTTTATGTAACTCTGTGATGTTTTTTCCTTGTCTTAATGATTATTGTGGATTATTGTGTCTGCTTTCAATCAGCCCCATGCCAGGGACACTGTTTATGTCACAACAAGTCTTATACAGGTTTATAACCAGGCTACAGTCGCAGGAATGTGGATGAGTGGTAGGAAATTGGTCAGAATGCATGACCACCCATCAGCACATATTAAAGGGACATATGGCAGTCTTGACTGTTTTAAAACTCCCAGCGTCCCATTAGTTTTTAGCTCTTCTGATCAGAGATCAGCAGAGCTTATGCCGTGGTGCGGCGTCCGTCTGTCTGTCGTCTGTCTGTCTGTCTGTCTGTCTGTCTGTCTGTCTGTCTGTCTGTCTGTCTGTCTCTCTGGCCTGTCTGGCCTGTCTGGCCTGTCTGGGTCTCTGTCTGGCCTGTCTGGCTCTCTGTCTGTTCATGTTGATGTGAAATCCAAGATGGCCACCAAAGCTAAAAATAGATTTTTAAAGTACAAGTTTGTAGCGACTACTTCTTGAAAACTATAAGTGATATTGATATGGGACTTTTTCTAAAATGATCAGTATGACATGTTGTTGGTCATTTTCAAAAATCGTTTTGATTCGACGTTAAACATGGCTGCCAGCGGCCATCTTTGTTTACATAGCGTTATATAGTAAAAACTTGTAGCGACTACTTCTCTGAAACTACTTAGCGGATTTTCATGAAACTTCACAGGAACGTTGCTCTTGATGTCTTATTGATCCTAGCAAAATTTCAGATCGGCCAGAAATTCAAGATGGCCGCCACAGCTAAAAATAGATTTTTAAAAAATAAGTTTGTAGCGACTACTGCTTGAAAACTATAAGTGATATTGATATGGGACTTTTTCTAAAATGATCAGCATGACATGATGTTGATCCGAGTCGAACATTATTTTGATTCGACGTTAAACATGGCTGCCAGTGGCCATCTTTGGTTACATAGAGTTATATAGTAAAAACTTGTAGCGACTACTCCTCTGAAACTACTTGACGGATGTTCATGAAACTTCGCAGGAATGTTGCTCTTGATGTCTAGTTGATCCTAGAAAAATTTCAGGCTCGCCGGAAATTCAAGATGACCACCACAGCTAAAAATAGATTTAAAATAAATAAGTTTGTAGCGACTACTTCTTGAATACTATAAGAGATATTGATATGGGACTTTTTCTAAAATGATCAGCATGACATGATGTTGGTCCTTGTCGAAAATCGTTTTGATTCAACGTTAAACATGGCTGCCAGCGGCCATCTTTGTTTACATAGAGTTATATAATGAAAACTTGTAGCGACTACTCCTCTGAAACTACTGGACGGATTTTCATGAAACTTCACAGGAATGTTGCTCTCGATGTCTAATTGATCCTAGTAAAATTTCAGGTCGGCCGGAAATTCAAGATGGCCGCCACGTCTAAAAATAGATTTTCAAAATACAAGTTTGTAGCGACTACTTCATGAAAACTATAAGTGATATTGGTATGGGACTTTTTCTAAAACGATCAGCATGACATGATGTTGGTCCTTGTCAAAAATCGTTATGATTCGACGTTAAACATGGCTGCCACCAGCCATCTTTGTTTGCATAGAGTTATATTGTAAAAACTTGTAGCGACTACTCCTTTGAAACTACTTGGCGGATTTTCATGAAACTTTACAGAAATGTTGCTCTTGATGTCTAATTGATCGTAGCAAAATTTCAGGTCGGCCGGAAATTCAAGATGGCCGCCACGTCTAAAAATAGATTTTCAAAATACAAGTTTTAGCGACTACTTCATGAAAACTGTAAGTGATATTGGTATGGGACTTTTTCTAAAACGATCAGCATGACATGATGTTGGTCCTTGTCAAAAATCGTTTTGATTCGACGTTAAACATGGCTGCCAGCGGCCATCTTTGTTTACATAGAGTTATATAGTAAAAACTTGTAGCGACTACTCCTTTGAAACTACTTGGCGGATTTTCATGAAACTTTACAGAAATGTTGCTCTTGATGTCTAATTGATCGTAGCAAAATTTCAGGTTGGCCGGAAATTCAAGATGGCCGCCACGGCTAAAAATAGATTTTTAAAAAATAAGTTTGTAGCGACTACTGCCTGAAAACTATAAGTGATATTGATATGGGACTTTTTCTAAAATGATCAGCATGACATGATGTTGATCCGAGTCGAACATTATTTTGATTCGACGTTATTTTTTTAGCTCTACTGATCAGAGAGTTTGTAGCGACTACTTCCTGAAATCAAAATCAATCAGTAGAGCTTCAAGGTCATTGACCTCTTGTTCTACATAACTGGCATTTGTTCAATCATTAATATTAATTACAAAAATATTTCAAAGTAAATTGATAAAAGTTGATTATATTGCAGCAATAATATATATTCAAACTTTTATTTAATTATATGCAAGCAGGGTTAACGTCCAAATGATACAGGGTTAATAAATCGAGATGCTAATTTTAATTCTTGTAAAAACTTCATGATTGCCGTCTGTCCCTTTAAGCTCCCATGGAGGAGCAGTTAAACCTAGGACACATCCACTCACCAAAACATGTTAAAAGCGACCAGTCATCACATTGGTTATCCCCCTCTGAGGTTGCTTGTCCCGACATCAACAAATATGAGCTTATTTAGAGCAGCTCCCAGAATGAGGATCCAGAGGCATCGTCAACAAATGTTTAAATGACCCATGGCAATCTTGAAGTATACTGAGCGTAGAAACGTCCCCAACTTCACCCATAGATTTAGACACAATACAATTATATTTTATTTAATCTTATTTGCCAATACATTTGTTAAAGGCCAGCACTGTCAGTGAAAACAATTTTCTTTGAATCAAACTATTCCCCTCAATTTGGTTTAAACAGCATTTACGGGTCTTGTGGTTAAAGCTTTGAGTTAACACAGTTTTGTTATATTGAAATAAACAGAGAATGACCTCATCACCACAAAAAAAGAGAAAAGTCGCTGATCTTTTCACTCATTTTTGCGCCATACAGCTTTCAAGAACGAATATTTTCAGATTACCTCCCTTTATAATAAAAATATAGTGATTCGCAATTTGAATAAAACATGTTTTAGCTGCAACGGACAAACTTTGTTTTTTGATGATTATTAATATTGATCAGAATGATTGAGTGATAAGTATAAAACAAGAGGCCCAAGAGGGCCTGTGGACGCTCTACTGGCTAATATGGCTCTGATAACATCAATGAAGCGAGTGACTATCGTCTTAAAGAGGCAGAATATAGCATTTTTAACTAAATCAAGAGCCATAAATCCGTCGTTACTGGTCCGATCTGGCTGGTTTTCCAACTTGGCCACTAGAGATAATAAAAAAAAACTTAAAAAAAAAAAAAACTTTACCGAGCTGTTACTGACATTAACAATCTGGTAGTTTGGTAAAGATCGAATGAAAAAAAATAAGGCGTCTAGAGTGTACACAAGGTTTTTCAAGTATTTGACCTAGTGACCTAGTTTTTGACCCTGTGTGACCCATTTTCGAACTTTAGCAAGCTATAATTGAGACAAATATTCTGACAAAATTGCATCAAGATCGGGTCAAAAATATGGCCTCTAGAGTGTACACACGTTTTTTCCAAAGTTTGACCTAGTGACCTAGTTTTTAACACCATGTGACCCATTTTTTAACTTGACCAAGATATAATTAAGACAAACATTTTGACAAAGTTTCATCAAGATTGGGTCAGAAATACGGCTTCTAGAGTGTACACAAGGTTTTTCCAATATTTGACCTAGTGACCTAGTTTTTAACCCCATGTGACCCATTTTAAAACTTGACCGAGATATAATTAAGACAAACATTCTGACAAAGTTGCATCAAGCTCGGGTCAAAAATATGGCCTCTAGAGTGTACACAAGGTTTTTCCAATATTTGACCTAGTGACCTAGTTTTTAACTTCATGTGACCCATTTCCGAACTTGATCAAGATATAATTAAGATAAACAATTGACAAAATTTCATCAAGATTGGGTAACAAATATGACCTCTAGAGTGTACACAAGTTTTTTAAAGTATTTGACCTAGTGACCTAGTGTTTGACCCCAATGACCCATTTTTGAACATGACCGAGATTTCATTGAGACAAACATTCTGACAAAGTTTCATCAAGATCGGGTCAAAAATATGGCCTCTAGAGTGTACACACGGTTTTTCCAAAGTTTGACCTAGTGACCTAGTTTTTAACACCATGTGACCCATTTTTGAACTTGACCAAGATATAATTAAGACAAACATTTTGACAAAGTTTCATCAAGATTGGGTCAGAAATACGGCTTCTAGAGTGTACACAAGGTTTTTCAAGTATTTGACCTAGTGACCTAGTTTTTAACCCCATGTGACCAATTTTCGAACTTGACCAAGATATAATTAAGACAAACATTCTGACAAAGTTGCATCAAGCTCGGGTCAAAAATATGGCCTGTAGAGTGTACACAAGGTTTTTCCAATATTTGACCTAGTTACCTAGTTTTTGACCCCCCATGACCCATTTTCGAACTTGACCGAGATTTCATTGAGACAAACAATTAAGATAAACATTCTGACAAAGTTGCATCAAGCTCGGGTCAAAAATATGGCCTCTAGAGTGTACACAAGGTTTTTGCAATATTTGACCTAGTGACCTAGTTTTTTATTTCATGTGACCCATTTTCGAACTTGATCAAGATATAATTAAGATAAACAATTTGACAAAGTTTCATCAAGATTGGATAACAAATATGACCTCTAGAGTGTATACAAGTTTTTTCAAGTATTTGACCTAGTGACCTAGTTTTTGACCCCACATGACGCATTTTTGAACTTGACGAGATTTCATTAAGACAAACATTCTGACAAAGTTTCATCAAGATCGGGTCAAAAATATGGCCTCTTAGAGTGTACACACGGTTTTTCCAAAGTTTGACCTAGTGACCTAGTTTTTAAACCATGAGACCCATTTTTGAACTTGACCAAGATATAATTAAGACAAACATTTTGACAAAGTTTCATCAAGATTGGGTCAGAAATACGGCTTCTAGAGTGTACACAAGGTTTTTCAAGTATTTGGCCTAGTGACCTAGTTTTTAACCCCATGTGACCCATTTTCAAACTTGACCAAGATATAATTAAGACAAACATTCTGACAAAGTTGCATCAAGCTCGGGTCAAAAATATGGCCTTTAGAGTGTACACAAGGTTTTTCCAATATTTGACCTAGTGACCTAGTTTTTGACCCCACATGACCCAGTTTCGAACTTGACCGAGATTTCATTGAGACAAACATTCTGACAAAGTTTCATGATGATTGCATCAGAAATATGGCCTCTAGAGTGTACACAAGCAAAAGTTAACGGACGGACGACGGACGACGGAAGACGGACAACACACGATCCCATAAGCTCTGCTGGCCCTTGGCCAGTAGAGCTAATGATGAAATTTTATCTAGATTGGTGTACAAAGTAAAACAGTCAACCCTATGCAAATCACAGCTTAAAAGAGGGACGTTTATATTTTTGCTGAGTATAGTTATCAGGCATTAACATTAGCTGCACCTGGATTTATCCAGCACCATTTTGACTGTAATTAAATAAAGGTAATAAAACTTGGAGTTTCAGTTTTATTTTTCGTCTTTATTCTACCTTAAAGGGGCACATGGCAATCTTGAAGTTTTATATCCAGCATTAAAATAGCATCTCGATTTATTAACCCAGTATCCTTTTGACTTAAAAACCGCTTGCATATAATTAAAAAAAAATAATTGAGATTTCAATTTTCTTCATTTTTCTACCAAACTTTTAAATATATTATTGGTGCAATACTGTCAAAAGTTAGTAATATGTAAAAATAATTTGCTTTGAACAATTCTAATAATTAATATTAATTAATGATTTCCGATATGCTACCTCTGGCGGAACTGTGTAGTGAGTTTTAAACAAATAAAGATTGCCATATGTATATTATTGGTGCAATAAAATCAAAAATTAATAAGGTAAAAAAAAAAAGTCTTGACCTTTAAATAATGATTAATAATAATTTCCAAAAATGCAAGTTATGTAGAACTACAGGATGCCAGGAGTTTAAAGGGACACAAGGCAATATTGATTTCTTTCAAACTCGTGGCGTCTACAGAACTTGCATCTTTGCTAATCATTATTGAAAATATTTAAGTAGTTGAAAGCAAATTGTATTTGCACATTGTTAATTATATTGCATCAATAATATTAATTCAAACCTATGGTAAAATAATTAAGAAAAATATAAAGCTCCAAAGTCTGTTATAGTTTATTTAGATATATTCTGCAGGTTTAAAGGGACACACGGCAATCTTGATTCTTTTAAAACTCACGGCATCCCGCTTGTTTTTCTGGATAACTTACATTTTTTCAATCATTAATATTAATTATAAGAATAGTAATAAGCACATTGTATGTGCATATTATTCAATTTTGATATTATTGCACCAATAATATATTAAAACTTAAAGTAAAATATGACGAAAAAGTGAATACTTAAATTTTTATTTATTTAAATGTAACCAGGTTTCAAGTAAACATGATCCTGGATATATAAGTCGAGACACCCATTTCAAACACTTCAAGATTGCCGTGTGTCCCTTTAAGGTCACAATGGTGCTGGATTAATAAGTTCATGTTTGGTGAATAGTGTTTTACCTCATTTTCAGCACATTTTAGGTTGTATGACAGTCGATTGTTAGTGATCAAGGCAGACCACGCACTTTTTCTTGGGTAGAACAAGTACTGTGTACCCGCCGTAGGAATCAACACTTCCTCACTTACAAGTTTAGCCCCTGGTGCTATTTGAACTCATGGCGGTGAGAGGCGAGAAGATTTCAAATGCAGCGCATCTTGGCTAAATAATCCAGACCTGGATGTGCTTGCTGGAGTAATACAACGAATCACTCATTTTAATGATTGATATATACGCTTCAAGATTGCCATGTGTCCCTTTAACCAGTGATGCATGCAATTCTCGTACAATCAAACATTTAAAAACAGAGTTAGGAATGAATCTGAAGTTTGAATAATTAGATTATTATTTCATAATTGTGAAACTGAGGAAGGGAACACGTGCTGTTGATAACATTTTTATGCAGATTTTCACAGCCTGGCGTTTGTGTTAGTATTTATTATTATACATTAGATATTTGAGTGGTTTTAGCTCTTGCAAAGAAACATCTATAATAACAATATTGGTATTTTGCAAATCTAATGGAATGATTTGCATAAAAATAATATTTCTCGTGAGCTATACTATTGATATGAAATGTTTTAGTTTGGATACATGGTATGTCATTATTATGATATTGAACGTTTTGGTAAAGTCTGGCATTTCCATATTGGCGCTGATTTTGAAGATTAATGTCACAGGACGGCCATTATGTCACATTATTTTGCAGACAATATGGAGTCTTTCTGGTATCATCTATGCATGCAAAGCCTGTATCAATATATCGCATACTCCAGTATGCCAGCTGATCACTCCATTTTTTTCTAAAGAAAAAATAAAGTCGTCGGGCACACTAAAGTAATCCATCAAATTTAAACCTTCTAAGACATAAAACATTTCGTTTTTTTTAGAAGGCTTAACTTTGATGGATACATAGAGCATGATTTAATTTTTTTTGTTCACAATTATAAATATCTTTTCTTATTAATTGGCCTTTGGATGTTAACAAAGAGTCGATCTGACGTCTGAAAATAAATGTGTAAACACAAGTTTATCCTCCAAACATGTTGAAGAACCATAAGAATTTATTCCTTAGCAAGAATAGGACAGGTTTCTGGTTTCCCATGTATCCTTCAGCTGTCTTTGGAGCGGCTCTAAATAGTCGCATTTCGTGGTCCGGCCTTAATTCCATTAAGCAACAGGAAAGCTTATATTAACATGATTTTATGACGGATATTTCGACAATAAAACATGTTTTTTTAAACATTTGTTATAAATGCGATAACTTGTTTAAATGTACCAATTAAATGTTTTAATTTTACAATATGCAAACTATTTAAGCCGAAATGAAGGTTTTATCATACCCCAGCCAACCCTGTTTTCGCTTCTTGAAGCAGGGGTTGGATGGGGTATGAAAGTTAATACCCGGACCACGTAATGGTTATTACATACCTTACTATAAATAGTAACACATTTTAGTAGAAAAACCATGATATAATAATTATCAGTCCTTTTTCAAAATCCATTATAGGCACACTGCCATTATGGATTATAGAAAATTGGCACAGTAGCAACAGACTGTCCGCACGCGAAGACGTCAACGTCAACAAGCAACACAATAACAGCATATTGGAGCAGACGTTGAAATCTCAACAGCAATTTTTACGATAACGTTGAAATGTTGAAATATATCATTATTTAAGTGCAAGGGTTTTAAAACAGACAAGGAAGAAAACTAATTTTACCGTTATTTATTCATTTAATATAATCAGTTTATTTGCCAAATAAGTGTTTGCCTCTTAAAGGGGTTGTTGCACTATTCTGGAACTAGCTTCATTTAAAAGAGCTGTAAAAAAACATAGAAAAAGCTGAAAGAATTATCAAAATATCACAAAAAAATACAGGAGATGTGATCTTTTAAAAATTTGCAAACATTTCCAAACGGAGGCAGCCATCTTGGATTGATGACGTTATCTCGCCTTTTTACCATGTATTGCATATTGATAAATACCATTTAAAACAAATCATATCACTGCAAATACATGTAAATTGTAAAAAGAGCATATACAGTATAAATATTTTACTTTATAATTTAATACATTTATTTGCTTTAAACACTATTTATTATCTATTATCCATATATGGAAAAAGGCGCGATGACGTCATCATTCAAAGATGGCTTCCTCCATTGGAGTCTTTTTGCACATTTTCAAAAGGTCATATGTCCTATATTTGTTAAGATATTTTGGTAATTGTTTCAGCTTTTTCTACAGTTTTTAAAGCATCTTCAAATGAAACCAGGGGCACAAATTAGCACTCGCCCAGTCGCCATTGGCGAGTAAAAAACGGTCTGGGCGACCAAATTTTGACTTTCACGCGCCCATGTGGCGACCAAAAATATTCAATCCAAAAAACGGAAAAAGGGTAATCATTCAACACAAACATTTAAGTTTGAGGGTTTTTTATCTCGCAGATTTTACTTTGGTCCCGTGAACTACGTACTTTTGGCCAAAATAGACAAACCCTTAACAAAATAATAACGAAGCAAATGTTTGTTTTTATTTTTCCACTGCCAACAGGACAATGTTTGAGATGTTGCGATGTACGATTTCCCACAAAACTGTATATTACGGTACTCTGCACCTCGAATGTCAATGTAAAAATAGATGTGCAAGAGTGCAAGTAACATTTGCTGGTATAAAATCAACATTAAAACAGACATGGTAGTGTTTATTAGCTCTACTGATCAGAGATCAGCAGAGCTTATGCCGTGGTGCGGTGTCCGTCGTCCGTCCGTCCGTCTGTCCGTCCGTCTGTCCGTCCGTTAACTTTTTTTTTGTAGCGACTACTCCTCTGAAACTACTGAATGGATTTTCATGAAACTTTACAGAAATGTTGCCCATGAAGTCTAGTTGATCCTAGCAAAAATTCATGTAGATGTGAAATCCAAGATGGCCGCCAAATCTAAAAATAGGTTTTTAAAAAACAAGTTTGTAGCGACTACTTCTTGAAAACTCTAAGGGATATTGCTATGGGACTTTTTCTAAAATGATCAGCATGACATGATATTGGTCCTTGTCGAAAATCGTTTTGATTCGACGTAAAACATGGCTGCCAGCGGCCATCTTTGTTTACATAGAGTTATATAATGAAAACTTGTAGCGACTACTCCTCTGAAACTACTCGACGGATTTTCATGAAACTTCACAGGAATGTTGCTCTTGATGTCTAATTGATCGTAGCAAAATTTCAGGTCGGCCGGAAATTCAAGATGGCCGCCACGGCTAAAAATAGATTTTTAAAAAATAAGTTTGTAGCGACTACTTCTTGAAAACTATAAGAGATATTGATATGGGACTTTTTCTAAAATGATCAGGATGACATGATGTTGGTCCTTGTCGAAAATCGTTTTGATTCGACGTTAAACATGGCTGCCAGTGGCCATCTTTGTTTACATAGAGTTATATAATGAAAACTTGTAGCGACTCCTCCTCTGAAACTACTTGACGGATTTTCATGAAACTTCACAGGAATGTTGTTCTTGATGTCTAATTGATCCTAGCAAAATTTCAGGTCGGCCGGAAATTCAAGATGGCCGCCACGGCTAAAAATAGATTTTTAAAAAATAAGTTTGTAGCGACTACTTCTTGAAAACTATAAGAGATATTGATATGGGACTTTTTCTAAAATGATCAGCATGACATGATGGTTATCCGAGTCGAACATTATTTTGATTCGACGTTAAACATGGCTGCCAGTGGCCATCTTTGTTTACATAGAGTTATATATTGAAAACTTGTAGCGACTACTCGTCTGAAACTACTTGACGGATTTTCATGAAACTTCACAGGAATGTTGCTCTTGATGTCTAATTGATCCTAGCAAAATTTCATATCGGCCAGAAATTCAAGATGGCCGCCACAGCTAAAAATAGATTTAAAAAAAAATAAGTTTGTAGCGGCTACTTCTTGAAAACTATAAGAGATATTGATATGGGACTTTTTCTAAAATGATCAGCATGACATGATGGTTATCCGAGTCGAACATTATTTTGATTCGACGTTAAACATGGCTGCCAGTGGCCATCTTTGTTTACATAGAGTTATATATTGAAAACTTGTAGCGACTACTCGTCTGAAACTACTTGACGGATTTTCATGAAACTTCACAGGAATGTTGCTCTTGATGTCTTATTGATCCTAGCAAAATTTCAGGTCGGCCGGAAATTCAAGATGGCCGCCACGGCTAAAAATAGATTTTCAAAAAACAAGTTTGTAGCGACTTCTTCCTGAAAACAAAATCAATCAGTAGAGCTTCAAGGTCATTGACCTCTTGTTTTACACATGATCATAAATTCGAGTTATAATTTGAAGGGGAAATAATTAGGTTTCATTTCCGTTTTTTGGATATTCTAAAACGCGGCGCTTTTGATTAATAAAATGCGGTGCTTTTAAAATCATCAATAATAATTATATGGCAGAGAATCATGTTGATAGAAAAGGTCTCATACATTAATTTTAAAACTGTATGTCAACATAAAATATTTATAACAAAATAAAACATTAATTTAATCATATCTAATCTTTTTTAATATTTTATTACAATAAGTTGTGATCATTTATAACAAAACTCATTAACAATACTATTTATAATTAAATAGATAACTTGGACTTGTAATGATCAGTAATGTTGTTTATGATATTCAATAAACTCGGAGTAAATGCATGTAATTGTTCATAAATTATGCACCAGAGTGGTAAAATAAAATAATATTTTGTTGGGCCCCTAACTTTTGGGCTTGGCCCCTAAAAATTCTAAGTCAGGGGCCCAGCTGGCTCCTAGCTAAATAGAGTTAGTCTGTGCCCCTGTGAGACTAGTTCCAGAATAGTGCAACATCCCCTTTATTGCTTCTTATAAGGTTTAAATTGTACATGTCAATGTATTTTGTCATTAAATGCTCCTGTTGTTCTGATTATTTTTTTCCATTTATAGTAAGGTGTGTAATAAAATCAAATGTACGGCTGTGGTGTGCCTTTTGTCGATAATGGCCCTAGGTGTGATCGACAAAAGGCACACCAAGACCGTATATTAACCTCTAAATAATGAGTGGAGGAGGCGTTATACAAGCGTTCAGTAGGGTTCAATCTCAGAGTATGTTCTTGAATTAAATTGAAACGGTCAATGATTTCGAACGAACAGTTCATTACTTACACTGTATATTTAAATAATACTATCATCCACGCCTCTACGTCCATGCCTCTACGCTCCCCGTGTGGTTGCCGGGGTAGAATACAACCACTGCAAATCCCGCTAGAGACAGAGAGGTAGGACCGCACCTTCATGTTCATGTTGTCACTTTTTTATCATGCTCATTCAAGGTTTTCTTCATGACAGAAACGTGGCTCCATCTTAAATACAGTGTCTACAATAGAATTTGCAGCAACTCTGCAGTTCTGCAGGTTAGAAGGTTCTAGGCCCATTCTCCATATTTTATCTAGATGTAAATGGAGGATCAGCCTGGCATGTTCATCCCCGTTTGGCGCCATATAACCTTTCTTGTGTTGGTGCACTGTAAACCCCCAATTCAGTCAATCAATAACGCCTCTACGGACAGGCAAAACTGTGTAATCTGAGGACCTGCACATACTGTCTTCATACTGTAACAGACTATGTGGGTTCACGGGATTGTAACCTCAATTACGACATGTCTGTAATATGATGTTACTCTATTGATCTCATTATGATATTTGTCTCATCTCGTCTAAAATAGCCTGTGACGTTGGTTGCATTCTGAATTTGACCGAGAGGTAATCTTCTTTTGAATGGGACAAACTTTATCATACAAAGTGTTTATTTAATATATCACCATGCAGTATTCTTGTACCAATAGCTTTTCTGTGCTGCAAATCGGACACCCTCAAAAACATATCTCATTTTAGGGGAGATAAGTATATTGTATTCAGTAAATAATTGTGATAGGTTTACCTCCCTTCTTGCTCTGGACCACCTAGAAGGTAGCCGCAAATTTTAAAGGGGCACTCTCCAGTTTTGAAAAAATTCATCTTGTGTTAAAATTAGAACCATTATTTATTAATTAGATATATCAGTATATTGATTACTTCGAGTGGCATGAAAATATTTAAATATTGGTGTAATACTAACTAGAATTCATAGCTTTTCCTTGAAATTTTACAATTATTGATGTATTATAGTATAACATGTCTTCTTTTTGATAAATCTTTTTTAAATTATTGGTTACAGATAAGGTTTTCCAACTAAGAATACATAAAAGTGACTGTGTTGTGTCTAGGGTAGAAAGTTTTGCTCTACTGAGCATATATTAAGCTTCATTCGTTTGAGCTGCGCATGAAGCATGGATGATACTTAATGAGACATGTGACAATCTTGATTTTTTTTAAAACTCGCAATATGAAGTAGAAAAAGAGATTATTTAACTGCTGGGATCGATTATAGGGAAATCCTTCACGAGATGATAGAAGTGTTGTTTTTTTTCACGAACAAGCTTATGCGAGTGAGTGAAAACACAAAACATGACTACCATCGAGTGAAGGATTTCCCTATAATCGATCCCAACAGTTAAATAATCTATTTATTACATTTTATATCAGTTTATGTATAATTTTAACCTAAATTATTCGTCTTATCGAATGTTATCGGCGGATGACGTCGATGTCAGCAACACTTTATTGATGTCATAACTCAACGTTCGGAGTTAGTTATTAATATTTAGCAATTATGAATATTCTTTCACTGAGAAATTCCCATCTTTCACCCACAGAAATGTAATAATAATGAATAATTGACACTGAAAACTAAATATTCTTACCTTTTGTTTAATTACATGCAAGCAATAATACTGGTTTAATAAACTGAGGTGCTAATGCATGTTGACTACTTCAACATTGCCGTATGTCCCTTTAAGGGTCATTGGTAACTGTCAAGTTACTCCCTTTCTTATTTGTAACCCCCCCCCACACACATTTTTGCTCATGCTCATTAAAGGTCTTCATCATGACCCCTGCATTGTTTCAGGTGCCATCTCGCTCTAATCACTATAGAGCAGTGGCAGCAAAACAATAAACAGGTGAAAAGGTTCTAGGCCCATTCTCCATGTTTTTATCTCGATGTAAATGTAGGATGAGCCTGGCATGTTCATTCCTGTTAGGCGCCATATAACCTTTCTTGTGTTGGTGTGTATACTTAATTTATATAGTAATTAAGTGTTACTGCGTTTGTTAATTTTTTCATATATAACATATTCATTGTCATGTATATATTTATTATTTTTACTGTTTATATTGGCTGAATGCTCTTCAATTGGGAGGAAAATAAAGAATCAATCAACCTTGGAAATGTGATGAAAATTTTACATGGCTGCATGACCATACACGAGCATAGGTGCCAGGTTGCTATCAAGAAAAGCTCTGTAAATTAGTTTGACCAAAGACACAAGCTATCCGAAAATCTACTTGAGAAGTTCTGAAAAACCTCCTCCAATAAGTCGAAAATTTGTCAACAAACTATATTATATACAAGGTATGACAGCCACCATTTTAGCCGGGGCGGAATTGCGTAATGATCAAATAATTCATAGACTGTTTACCCTCACATCTGCATTCGTTACTGTCATTGCAGGGAATCAGTGGTACCTACACAAATCAGCGTTACGTTGTAGAATCGGGTACCAATACATTATTACGCAATTCTGTCCCGGCTAAAATGGCCGCTGTCATACCTTGTATACAGGGCTTCTAAAATCGCCGGTTTATCGTTCCCTGACCGAAATCTGTTTCTCAGGACCGTTTTTCTTTTCAAAATCTCTGTTTAAATCGGTCCCAGATATTTTATCTATCGATCGTTAAAAAATCTACAATTGCCCTTCACACTCCTTCTTATATCCTAAAATATGCCTTGCGGCAATATTCTTTGATCCATAACACGATTGTTTGTCACTCGCTGTGCGAAAGTAGGTAAATTTGGTAAATTTGGACTAAACCATTACGGATAGTAGGGAGTTTTCCGGAAGAGTCTATAGCCAGTTAGCATGCCTTTGATGTGTAATCTGTGAAAGTATATTACGCGTTCTGTCGGTTCACTGAAGCGAGTGCTACCGTCTGTAATTTCTTTGATATACCGTTAGTCGTAAGGTGTTAGCCTGTTTGCTTGTGTCGGTTTGTTTTCAGAGATCAGCAGAGCTAATGCCGTGGTGCAGCGTCCGTTGTCCGTCCGTCTGTCCGTCTGTCTGTCTGTCTGTCCGTAAACTTTTATTTGTAGCGACTACTCCTCTGAAACTACAGGATGGATATTTATGAAACTTTATAGAAATGTTGCCATTGAAGTCTAGTTGATCCTAGCAAAAATTCATGTTGATGTGAAATCCAAGATGGCCGCTAAAGCTAAAAATAGATTTTTAAAATACAAGTTTGTAGCGACTACTTCTTTTAAACTATAAGTGATATTGATATAGGACTTTTTCTAAAATAATCAGCATGACATGATGTTGGTCCTTGTCGAAAATCGTTTTGATTCGAAGTTAAACATGGCTGCCAGTGGCCATCTTTGTTTACATAGAGTTATATAGTAAAAACTTGTAGCGACTACTCCTCTGAAACTACTTGGCAGATTTTCATGAAACTTTACAGGATTGTTGCTCTTGATGTCTTATTGATCCTAGCAAAAATTCAGGTCGGCCAGAAATTCAAGATGGCCGCCACAGCTAAAATTAGATTTTTAAAAAATAAGTTTGTAGCGACTACTTCTTGAAAACTATAAGTGATATTGATATGGGACTTTTTCTAAAATGATCAGCATGACATGATGTTGATCCTAGTCCAACACTATTTTGATTCAACGTTAAACATGGCTGCCAGTGGCCATCTTTGTTTACATAGAGTTATATAGTAAAAACTTGTAGCGACTACTCTTCTGAAACTACTTGACGGATGTTCATGAAACTTCACAGGAATGTTGCACTTGATGTCTAGTTGATCCTAGAAAAATTTCAGGCTGACCGGAAATTCAAAATGGCCGCCACGGCTAAAAATAGATTTAAAATAATTAAGTTTGTAGCGACTACTACTTTTTCTAAAATGATCAGTATGACATGATTTTGATCCTTGTCAAAAATTATTTGACATTAAACATGGCCGCCAGCGGCCATCTTTGTTTACATAGAGTTATATAATGAAAACTTGTAGCGACTACTCCTATGAAACTACTTGATGGATTTTCATGAAACTTCACAGGAATAATGACCTAGCTATCAAAAATCTATCAGTAGAGCTTCAAGGTCATTGACCTCTTGTTTTAAGTAGCCAAAGCTGGGACTGAAATTTGTTTGCGTCATTAAAAAAATAAATAATACCGAGATGTGTTAATTGTTTGTTTGATTTTTTTTTACAATAACTTTTAAGTATAATATTAATGACATTAATTAATTAAACCTGACACCGTTTTTTTTTTCAAGTCGGACCGAAATTGTTTGCGTTAGTCGTAACATTTGGTATTAATTAAGCTAATTGATGAAAAACGATATTACTCAAATTTATGTAAAATCGTATATAATCCGCTAGTCCGCGCGTGTTAGTCCGCGTTTTATACCTACCCGGTTTATTAAACACTTCCGGTTCAATTCCTCAAATGATCAACAATTTTAATATTGAGTGAAAATTATTCATTCAGTAAAGCGAAGACATGATGTCAGTCATTAAAATGTACAAATTGTGATAAAGTAAGTTATAAGTAATACAAGTATAATACAAACATACATTTTAAATAGTTCTCTATATCAATGACTAAACGGAAAAAATGCATGGTGCAGCTGATTGGTGGGTGGGGTACGGCGATTTTAGTGATTTTTTCAAAATAAGTGCAATTCTTACGGCAGTAAAAAACCTGGACCGAATTGCATTTTAAAATTTTAGAAGCCCTGCTTGTATATAATATAGTTTGTTGACAAAATTTTCGACATTTTGGAGGAGGCTTTTCAGAACTTCTCAAATAGTTTTTCGGATAGCTTGTGTCTTTGGTCAAACTAATTTACAGAGCTTTTCTTGATAGCAACCTGGCACCTATGTACACGAGAATGGTGTGAGTATATTTAGTCCATTTCATGACATGGCCTGACAGTTAATGTTACTTATAAATAGCGGGGTCAAGGTCAGACTTCTGTATCTTATTCTTTATTTATATAATTATATAGTTACAACAATTTTGTGTTCATCCCTCGAAAATAAATAATCTAGATAATTCATTTCTTATTGTCCTTCCCGTGAGTGATCTAGATAATTCATTTCTTATTGTCCTTCCCGTGAGTGATCTAGATAATTCATTTCTTATTGTCCTTCCCGTGAGTGATCTAGATAATTCATTTCTTATTGTCCTTCCCGTGAGTGATCTAGATAATTCATTTCTTATTGTCCTTCCCGTGAGTGATCTAGATAATTCATTTCTTATTGTCCTTCCCGTGAGTGATCTAGATAATTCATTTCTTATTGTCCTTCCCGTGAGTGATCTAGATAATTCATTTCTTATTGTCCTTCCCGTGAGTGATCTAGATAATTCATTTCTTATTGTCCTTCCCGTGAGTGATCTAGATAATTCATTTCTTATTGTCCTTCCCGTGAGTGATCTAGATAATTCATTTCTTATTGTCCTTCCCGTGAGTGATCTAGATAATTCATTTCTTATTGTCCTTCCCGTGAGTGATCTAGATAATTCATTTCTTATTGTCCTTCCCGTGAGTGATCTAGATAATTCATTTCTTATTGTCCTTCCCGTGAGTGATCTAGATAATTCATTTCTTATTGTCCTTCCCGTGAGTGATCTAGATAATTCATTTCTTATTGTCCTTCCCGTGAGTGATCTAGATAATTCATTTCTTATTGTCCTTCCCGTGAGTGATATTAAAAAGACTATGATGAAAAATGTCCATAAAATGACAATGCATAGCTACTCGTACAATATCAGAAAATGTGTATAAAACCTCCGATTTCATGAGAATTCATGAGACAGAGATTTCAAAATGTCTGCCTGACATGCAATCCCGCAATTTCAGCCTTGTTCAGAGACTGGTTTTCATGGCAGGACAGATAGGAAATGAGAAAAAAAATGTTTCTTTGTTTGGTATTTAATAGAGGAAGGATGGAGTCATGATTTAATGAAATCGAAGAACTTTTATCCGTTTTAAATTGCGAATCCAGGAATATTGTTTCTTGTGTGTTTATTTTTATACTGAATTAAAAAACTTTTGAAATGTGCACGAGATATGCATGCATACCTGACCCAATGTAAATCTAACATGGGTGAGATTGCAACTGTAGCAAACAACAGTTATTTCCGTTAGATTGCATAGCAATGTAAAATGTTCTGCGATTCTGATTGGACGTTCTGCTGTTCAAGGAAAGATTGACGAAACATGATCTTATATTGAATCAAAGAAGCATCCTGACATACTCTTTAAATGGTATGACTGATAAATATTGCACATTTAATTTGAATATAAAACAAATATTGTTAAATGGACAGATTTGTAAATGTGTCATCTGTTTTCACAGCTGGACAAAATATTGGATATAAATAAATAAAACCAGGTTGTACGCTCTAAAAAAAACAAAAAAACACAGTAGAATATAAAGAAAAATGATGTTGAAACCGGAGTTTCTTTAGCTGTTGGTAGTTTTTATTTCATTTTTCAGTGGGCTTTAGTATTACTGGTCGCCACTGGGTAATATGGTCTGGTAATGCCGAGTATGTTAAATATTACATAACTAGAAGGATGGAATCATGATTTAGTGACAAAGAAGAACTTCTATCCATTTTAGATCAATTGCGAAATTATCTCCGTGGGTGAGATAGTAAATATGCTGCATCTCAAACCTTTTCGCCTCTCCCCGCTGCGGGGTTGAATCCCACTGGAGCTCGTCTATTCAAGAGAAAGTGTGGATTCATACTGATGATGGGAGGTATACATTATGGCATGGTTCTACGCAGAAAAAACGGCGTGGTCTGCCCCTACCACAAACTAATCGACTGTCATATATGGCCTAATATGTGCTAAAAATGACATAACACCATTCAAACAAACAATGATCAATTGCAGATTCAGTATGTTTTTTTTTGTGTGTTTTTTTTTAAACCGAATTATAAAATATATTGAAAATGTGCCCGATTAAGGGTTTATGTTAACTTAATTTTAATGCCATAATTTTAAAATAGTATTGATTTCAGATCTTAAAGTATTAGAAGGGATATAATAGGTTTGTGATCGATTTACTGAGTTATAGAGGTTCAATATTGTACTACCGTATATAAAAAAGATTTATACAAAACAAGGCAAAGAAGTATTGCAAGCAATACATATCCCCTGCTGGTTTGCATCTAAAGTTAATTATAGCAAAATTTTAAGTATGACCTTGACGGGCATGTAGACAGAAGCTGAATGGGAGGTGGCTCAATCGTACAAGAGTGTTTGAGGCTGGCTGCTGATATCTTATTCTCTTATTCATTATGTTTATAATATATATATTTGTAAATGTGTAAATAATAGAGGGTCACATGGAAGATTGGTTTTGTAACTAAATGTGTATTCCCCTCTGTAAATAAAGTCTATTATTAGCTCGACTGATCAGAGATCAGCAGAATCAGAGATCAGCAGAGCTTATGCCATGGTGCGGCATCCGTAGTCCGTCCGTCCGTCCGTCCGTCTGTCCGTAAACTTTTATTTGTAGCGACTACTCCTCTAAAACTACTGGATGGATATTCATGAAACTTTACAGAAATGTTGCCCATAAAGTCTAGTTGATCCTAGCAAATATTCATGTTGATGTGAAATCCAAGATGGCCGCCAAAGCTAAAAATAGATTTTTAAAATACAAGTTTGTAGCAACTACTTCTTGAAAACTATAAGCGATATTGATATGTGACGTTTTCTAAAATGATCAGCATGACATGATACTGATCCTTGTCGAAATTTATTTTGATGCGGCTTTAAACATGGCTGCTAGAGGCCATCTTTGTTTACATAGATTTATATAGTAAAAACTTGTAGTGACTACTCCTCTGAAACTACTTGACGAATTTTTATGAAACTTCACAGGAATGTTGCTCTTGATGTCTATTTGATCCTAGAATTTTTTTAGTTCGGCCAGAAATTCAAGATGGCCGCCATGGCTAAAAACAGATTTTCAAAAAACAAGTTTGTAGCGACTACTTCTTGAAAACTATAAGTGATATTGATATGGGACTTTTTCTAAAATGATCAGCATGACATGATGTTGATCCTTGTCGAAAATTATTTTGATTCGACATCAAACATGGGCACCAGTGGCCATCTTTGTTTACATAGAGTTTGTATAGTAAAAATGTGTAGCGACTACTACTCTGAAACTACTTGACGGATTTTCATGAAACTTCACAGGAATGTTGCTCTTGATGTCTAGTTGATCCTAGCACAATTTCAGGTCAGCTGGAAATTCAAGATGGCCACCACGGCTAAACATAGATTTTTAAAAACAAGTTTGTAGCGACTACTTCTTGAAAACTATAAGTGATATTGATACCGGACTTTTTCTGAAATGATCAGCATGACAAGATGTTGATCCTTGTTGAAAATTATTTTGATTCGACATTAAACTTGGCTGCCAGTGGCCTTCTTTTTTTACCTAGAGTTATATAGTAAAAACTTCAACTTGTAGCGACTACTCCTCTGAAACTACTCGACAGATTTTTATGAAACTTCACAGGAATGCTGATCTAGCTATCAAAATCTATCAGTAGAGCTTCAAGGTCATTGACCTCTTGTTATTATTATTTCAAGGTAAGTCTCGTTTAATCTTACAAGCATACACGATGTGTCGTCTTTTAAAGGAAATGTCAGATCTGGCGACAGATGCTGTTTTATTTTGTTTTGCATAAGGTAATGAAAAGATCTAAAAACAGTTGACATTTTCATAACTTGATGTAATAAGAAATATGCCAACTGTTGCCAAAACTCGTCGGAAGCAAGTCTGATCAATATTGAACTATCTGTGGCAGCTGTCGTACCGATGTATGACAGTATCGTTGTTCATTGCCGTGCGATTCTTATGTATTCCACTACAATCTTACTCAGACAAATATTGCTTTATTTGGATACAAAAAACTGATTTTTCAGGATTATATATCAATGGATGTATGACGCTAAGACCCTGAGCTGTCAGAAAGTACTTAAGATAAAACGTCATTGCGCTAGACTTCAATATTTTCATAAATGGTTTCCCCTCAAGCCACTCATAATTGCATTATAAGGATGTCGTGAATATCATTTTGGAATCGTGATTGTTTTTAATTGTTTTGTGTTGATAAGAAGATTTTGAAGGAGAGAGTAAAATGAGTTGCAAGCATTACTATAAGGTAAACAGTTTGTAATTATTTGATAATCTCTGGATTATTGTAATTATTTGATAATCTCTCGATTATTGTAATTATTTGATAACTCTGGAGATTATTATCCCTCAGGTATTATCTGGGGCTATGCAATCAACAACATATAGCAATGGGAGTGGGGTGAGTGGGGTAGCAGCATAGCATAGTGGGACATAGAAAACATTTTAAATATTTGTGATGTCCCGGGGCATGTGAATATTTTCAAATTGTGTTAAAAGTTTTTTGTTAATGTTTGTTTTAAGTGCTTGTCACACATTTTAATGAAGAAAAACGCATAGCAAAACGAGAAATTAACAGAACAGTAAATGGGGTATTATATTTGGCGCTGAAGTGACAGAATAGCAAATGAAGAAAGTTTGGCCCTGAGGTTACAGCATTATTATAGCCCACTTCACAAAGGTTATTAGTGGCTATATATATATATAGGAATCATGCTGTCCGTAACCTCACGTCTTGTTACATCATGTCGCATCAGTCATAACACATTTATATTACTTGCATTGCGCAAAACAGTTTCAAATGGATCCCAGACATCATTATACTCATAACAACAGATGACCTTATGTCCTCTACATCACACATTGTTGATTGCCTAACTGTGGAAGGAGATAGACACACAAAATATTTTACATTAAAATTTCATGAAAAAAGGCTGAAACTCTGTTAATACAGGGTTGATTTTGATGCCAAATTGATAGGCATATCAAGACATCCTAAGTAAGCATCCTGTAAAGTTTCAAAACAATCAGTTGGAAAACGTGGGAGGAGATTAGACACACAAAATATTTTAACTTAAAAAATTGATGAAAAAAGGGCCGTAACTCTGGTAATACAAAGTCAGTGTTGAAGCTGAATCGATATGCCCATCTTGACATCGTAGGTAAGCATCCTGTAAATTTTCAAAGCAATCAGTTATAAACTGTGGGAGGAGATAGACACACAAACCTTTCAGGATGGACGGTCGATGGACATCGCCATGGGTACCTTAATTGGGTGTTTTTTTCTGTTGTTAAAGATCGAAGGAATGACCGCTTATATAACACTAGGCTTAAGTGGTTACAGAATAAATTGTATTGAATCACTGTGTTAAATCACAACTCCTACCACCTAAAGTAGTGAACATGTGCTAGAACAGACGGACGGTCATGGCCTCACCATTCGGTTGTGGGGGCATAACAAATTGTGGGGGCATAAAAATGGGGGGTATTCATCACATTCAGTGATAGTTCTAGTTAAACATGGGGAATATCTTTTGACCATGTTCGAATCAATATATTTGACAGAGATCTTATCTATATATACACTGATCAGTACATTTGAAAACGCAACACTTGGTATTTTTTGGAATTTCTAAAGTGGAATTGAAGTCCTCGTGCAAAATGTGTTAAAACTGAAACATTAAAGTAAAGCAAATCTTATGCAACTGTTTATTGCCATATGTTAACCTTTGGGACAAAGAGACGTGTGTACTATTGTTTGGGGCGCTTGTTTCAGCCAAACGTTTTTCTGCAGTAGCTTGAGCAATTTAAATAATACGTACATCCAGCGGTTTTTTTCACCATTTTGGGAATGGGTCCGTGACCGGTCAAATTGGGAAAAAAACACGCGATTTTTCTCAAAACTGGGAAAAAAACGCGCGTTTTTTCTCAGAATTGGGAAAAAAATTGTTTTTGTATTTTGTTCAATTTACACAGAAAAGCAGAAGAAACGTCGAAAACCCTGGTAAAAAACTTTATTAAGAAGATTATTCTAAAACATTTTACAATTTTGGGAAGAAAAATCTGGAATTGGGAATTTTTTTTTTTTTTTTTTTTTTTTTTACTCAAAATTGGGGAAAATGCTATTTTTTGGCGATTGGGAACGGGTCCGGGTCCGTTTACCGGACCCGTCCAAAGAAGGAAAAAAACGCTGACATCAATTATATATCTCTAGAACTGGTATTTTTAGTGGTAAATAAAATATACCTTAGTTTTAAAATTAGGTTCAGAAATAAATAGTTTACAGCCCAAATGACTTTTTGATGTGGCTTTTTGTATATTCCTTGTTAGTCCAATCAAGATATAAGAAATAGTAGCTGAACCCGTCATAAATTGCAACATTTGGTTTCTAAGTGGTTTTGAACTCTTCTATTACTGCTTGATATCATACTAAAAGTTGAGGAAAATTGAAACATATGAAGTTTGATTTTTTTTAACATTTACGTGTACACATACTTCAAACGTCGAAAATATTTTATGTGCGTTTTATCGAGTATATATATAAATTTTCTTCCACATATGTATGTTGTTTTTACAGTTAGTTTGACTCAAAATGAGTTCTAGTATGGAAGTATCTGAAGTTTTCCATACTTTAATGAAGCCATACTGTTGTCCTGTGGTTTGTAAAAGCTTATATTTATTCTACCGAGGCTTATGATGTCATCTGAAGACACCGTTTATTTTGGTGTAGGCTTGCCAGATCTAGTACTTGGAGTTGCTGCTGCAATAATGCCCATTCCATGAAATGTATTAAATCCATCAATTGTTCTGATGTTATGGTCTACATTATCTGCAACATGCTGAACAAATCTACCCGGTATAAAACCTTGAATTAAACCGTCGTTAATTGTTTTACACACCACCTCGCGAAAATACATGACACTTTATGTCGTCTGCATTCAGGTTCTAATTTTCTTCTGTATTATCGCTGTGTTTTCCCCAATCATACAAATATATTACATAACCAATATAACATACATACCTATCATTTATGTTGACATTATTGATAATGAATTGTTAAATGCCACAAATATGATGTGTTTGACATGTTTTTGGTTATATACATAGGGTTGAACTTAATATTTCATTTAAAATGTGATAATGTATGTAGTTAGAAATCTTCACACTTGATAAAAAGTGGGTGGGGTAATATTATATCGTCTTATTATCTAATGTGGATATTTTTATATAATAAATGTAATGAAAGTATGTAATTTTGTTAGAAATATGTTAACTTTCTAAACAGTCTTTCTTTACAAGAGTTTATACCAATGCAGGGACACATACTTATTCATAAACGCCATTATGTAAACAATGTATAATTGTAAAACAGCTATGATAAAACTCCCGAAAAAAAATCAAATCATATTCTTCGATTTTCCTCAACTTTCTTTAGTGTATACATATACATTAGAGGTATCCAAATTCATCAAGAAACCTTATGTTGCAATTTATGACGGGTCTAGAGCTAACTTGATTGGACTATGTTGGTGGGACAGCAGAAAATTAAGAAATTTCATATAACTTTAGTTAGCCATCATATTTTGCTAAAAAACTTTCAGGGTGTCTTAATTTATGAATATCCAACAATTTAAAAATAATTTTGGATAAACCTTCTAAAAAAATATTTAAAATTGTTCATGCAGTAGAATTTTGCATTGAAAATGCCCCATCAAAAACACCTTTCGCACATGACATTTTTATTTCTCAAAGATTTTGAAAAGTAAGGTATTTGTTATTTACCACTGAAAATGTGTGTTTCACTGATATACAACTTATTCAGGTACGAGAAGTATTTTGTCTGAAAAGTCCAAAAAAACTTTGGCGGAAACAAGCGCCCCAAACAATAACTTAAATTTGAACAAAAAATCAGTGAAATAAAAATAATCGAAAATCAAAAATGTTGCATTTTTAAATGTTCCGCATAGATATTGTTAGATGTTAGATTTGAATGTAAGCTGTCCAGAGTTTAAATCATGCCAGCCAGACACACGGGTGAGTTCCCAGCCATGCCAGCACAATTCTTATCCATGGTGCACGGGTTAGAACCGGTCACTAGGCTGATCAGATTATAGCACTCTTTCTAAGATAGACAACTCTTGTTCTTAATACAGGAAAGTATTTGAATGAATTATGTCCCCTAAAAAAAAAAGATTGCCATTATATTTGAGCGAAAAATGCTTTTAGCCAAACAGTTCTCCTGAGCGTCTTAGATAATCTGTATAGAACACATACTTTGCATATTAGGTACCCATTGCATTTCATTTTTGCAAACATAAGTTTCGTTGTATTTGTTCAATGTGCAGTATTCATTATTCATTGTTACAGGGTTACCATGTCAGTATTCATTAATCATTGTTACAGGGTTACCATGTCAGTAATCATTATTCATTGTTACAGGGTTACCATGTCAGTATTCATTATTCATTGTTACAGGGTTACCATGTCAGTATTCATTATTCATTGTTACAGGGTTACCATGTCAGTATTCATTATTCATTGTTACAGGGTTACCATGTCAGTATTCATTATTCATTGTTACAAGGTTACCATGTCTGGCAAATTATGAATAGTCTCCCAGGGATGCAGCAATATACAAATTACTTACTTCTCTAACCCTTAGCCTGCTATGAATGTATAATGGACTGTCCTTTCTTTAAATTTAGACCATTTTATTTATGAAAGTTACTCGCAGGCTGTTCTGGGTTTAAAATGAACGCAGGGCTATTGTAGTCGCCCTTAGCAGGCTAAGGGCTAATAATTCAATTTAAATCCATTTTTTCACTTAAATACACTTTTACAGTATATCTATAAACACCTAATGGCAGCTTAAGGGTATTTGCTTCTTTAATACAGATCTATTTTGGGCATTGTTGTCTGATCTGCTCTCACTGCTGTGAGTTCGAGCCTTTATGGGACCAGGAATCTTTATATGAGTAGCTATCCAGCTGGCTTACGGAACGTCAGTGGTTCCATCCAGGTGCATACTCATACATGCCGGTGGGCAGGGACAGAGGGGAGATGGGGGCACCTTTACATGCCCATTCATTATGGCCATTTCTTGCATTATTTGTGATGTTAATTATGCCCCGTTTGTTATTGCATACATTCAGTCATTTCTAGCATACCTTGTGATGTTACCATATATGCCCCGTTTTGGTACTGCGTACATTCATTTCTAGCATATCTTTTGATGTTACATGCCCCATTTGTTATAGCATTAAGTGGGTATTTCTTGCATAACTTGTGATGTTATATGCCTGTTAGTTATGGCATACAGTAGGCCATTTATCACATACCTGGTTAAAACCACCAGGTATACCTTTGTCTATAATAATTATGTCACATGCTGGGTGTATTATGTCACATGCTGGGTGTATTATGTCACATGCTGGGTGTATTATGTCACATGCTGGGTGTATTATGTCACATGCTGGGTGTATTATGTCACATGCTGGGTGTATTATGTCACATGCTGGGTGTATTATGTCACATGCTGGGTGTATTATGTCACATGCTGGGTGTATTATGTCACATGCTGGGTGTATTATGTCACATGCTGGGTGTATTATGTCACATGCTGGGTGTATGAATACAAGACCAGAAGTAGCTCATCATTCATGTTAATTTCTGGATGAGATTCCACTATTTGGAGTATTTACTTTGTGTTGAAAGAAAATAATAATTTCTTCATATTTTCTTGGATTTAAATTTAATGTTTAAAAATGTGAGTGATGGACAGTACCAGTTTCATTGTAAAATATGAATTTATTTTTATTACATAAGCTGTAGTCATTGATCACTGTGACACTAAGAAATATAAAAAAAACACTAGATTGTTTGTGTTTAAAGGGACAGATGGCAATCTTGAGTTGTATATCAGGCCTTAAAGGGACACATGGCAATTTTGAAGTTGTTATCAAGTATCAATATTAGCGTCTCACTTATTTATCAAGGATCATTTTGACTTTAAACCTGCTTGCATATCATTAAATAAAATTTTGATTTTTCAATTTTCTATGTTATTTTACCAAATGTTGAAATATATTATTGGTGCAGTATTATTAAAAGTCAGTAATATACAAAAACAATTTGGTTTATACTATTCTTTTAATTATTATTAATGATTGAAATAATGCATGTTATTTAGAAAAACTAACGGGACGCCGCGAGTTTTCAAGAAATCAAGATTGCCATGTGTCCCTTTAAAATTAGAACAGCGACTTATTAATCCTGTATCATTTTGGCTTAAACTGCTAGCATAAAAAAGAAAGAAAGAAGAGAATTATATTTTCTTCATAATTCTACAAATTTGTTAAATATACTTAATTAACAATGCAATAATCAATAATTAGATATAAATGTAAAAACTCTTTGCCTTGAACTATTCTTATATAATTATTATTAATGATTGCACATTATCTGTGCAGGTTATGTAGAAAAACTAAGGGGACGCCACAAGTATTACACAAATCAAGATTGCCATGTGTTCCTTTTGAAAAAAGAAAAAAGCACTCAAGTTTTGTCATCAGATAATTATATTAGCTCATTCTCAGTTAGTTTGGTACCACTATGGCATCATGTTTGGTACCACGGTGGTGTCATGTTTTGTACCATGGTAGCATCATGTTTGTTACCATGGTGGCATCATGTTTGGTACCATGGTGGTGTCATGTTTGGTACCATGGTGGCATAGTGTTTGGTATCATGGTGGCATCATGTTTGGTACCATGGTGGCATTATGTTTGGTACCATGGTGGCATCATGTTTGGTTTGGTACCACAGTGGCATCATGTTTGGTACCACAGTGGCATCATGTTTGGTAACATGGTGGCATCATGTTTGGTACCACAGTGGCATCATGTTTGGTACCACAGTGGCATCATGTTTGGAACCACGGTGGTGTCATGTTTTGTACCTTGGTGGCATCATGTTTGTTACCATGATGGCATCATGTTTGGTACCATGGTGGTGTCATGTTTGGTACCATGGTGGCATATTGTTTGGTATCATGGTGGCATCATGTTTGGTACCATGGTGGCATCATGTTTGGTACCACAGTGGTGTCATGTTTGGTACCTCGGTGGCATAGTGTTTGGTATCATGGTGGCATCATGTTTGGTACCATGGTGGCATCATGTTTGGTACCATGGCAGCATCATGTTTGGTACCATGGTGGTGTCATGTTTGGTACCAAGGTGGTGTCATGTTTGATACCACAGTGGTATCATGGTGGTATCATATTTGGTACCATGGTGGCATCATGTATGGTACCATGGTGGCATCGTGTTTGATACCATGGTGGCATCATGTTTGGTACCAAGGTGGCATCATGTTTGGTACCATGGTGGTGTCATGTTTGGTACCATGGTAGTGTCAAGTTGGTACCATGGTGGCATCTTGTTTTGTTACCATGGTGGCATCATGTTTGGTACCACTGTGGCATCATGTTTGGTACCACGGTGGTGAAACTATGTGACTTTGTGAGCAGGTTCACGCCAACTATTATCAACATAGCTCTCTATTTAGGTATGTTTATGCTTCACTAAACCCCAGCGGGCAGGGCAGTAGTCTCATAATTGGTACCATGGCGGCATCATGTTTGGTACCATGGCAGCATCATATTTGGTGCCATGGCGGCATCATGTTTGGTACCATTGTGGCATCATGTATAGTGCCAGGGCAGCATCATGTTTGGTACCATGGTGGCATCATGTTTGGTGCCATGGCGGCATCATGTTTGGTACCAGGGCAGCATCATGTTTGGTGCCATGGCGGCATCATGTTTGGTACCATTGTGGCATCATGTATAGTGCCAGGGCAGCATCATGTTTGGTACCATGGTGGCATCCTGTTTGGTACCATGGTAGTTTCATGTTTGGTAGTGTCATGTTTGGTACCATGGTAGTGTCATGTTTGATACCACGGTGGTATCATGTTTGGTACCACAGTGGTGTCATGTTTGGTACCATGGTGGTATCATATTTGGTACCATGGTTGCATCATGTTTGGTACCACTATGGCATCATGTTTGATACCACAGTGGCATCATGTTTGATACCTCAGTGGCATTATGTTTGATACCATGGTGGCATCATGTTTGATACCATTGTGGCATCATGTTTAATGCCATGGTGGCATCATGTTTGGTACCATGGCGGCATCATGTCTGGTACCATGTCAGCATCATGTTTGGTACCACGGTGGCGTCATGTTTGGTACCATGGTGGTGTCATGTTTGGTACCAGGGTGGCATCATATTTGGTACCATGGTGGTATCATGTTTGGTGCCATGGTGGCATCATGTCTGGTAACATGGTGGCATCATGTCTGGTACCATGGTGGCATCATGTTTGGTACCATGGTGGCTTCATTTTAGGTACCATGGTGGTGTCATGTTTTGTACCATGGTGGCATCATGTTTGGTAACATTGTGGCACCTTGTTTGGTACCACAGTGGCATCATGTTTGGTACCACGTTGGCATCACATTTGGTACCACGGTGGTGAAACTATGTGACTTTGTGATCGGGTTTCAAGCAAACTATTATCAACATAGCTCTCTATTTAGGTATGTTTATGCTTCACTAAACCCCAGCAGCACATTAGGTATACACTGCAGTTAGTTATTTTGTCTGTTTCAAGATAACCCTACTGAAAATGCAATGGGGATCCCAAATAGTTATCCCGGTGGGATTTCAGTTTCCCACTTGACCATATCCCAGTGGGAAATTATTTTCAAATGGGATCCCAGTGGGAAACGATTTCCCTGTATGTCCGTGTCTACTAAATAAAACAGACTGTGATTGGTAAAAAAAGTCTAGGGAATAGAATGACTGAAATAAAACAACTAGAATTTATTTTATTATCCGCTTATGTTCCTCTACAAAGTTTGTTCAAATGGTAACCCTGGGGTCTAATTTGGCCCTGCCCCAGGGGTCAGTTTTTCATAGACTTATACATAGCAAAACACTTTAAAAATCTTCTCTGAAACTACAAGAGTCAGAGGTTTAATATTTTGTCTTTACACTCAGCTTATGGTCCTTTACCAAGTTTGTTTGAATGGTGACCCTGCGGTCAAATTTGGGGTGAGGCCATATGTTTTACATAGACTTATGTAGGGAAAGACTTAAAAATCTGCTTCTCTGAAACTAAAAGAGACAAAGGTTCAATATTTTGTATTTACCATCAGCTTATGGTCGTCTACAAAGTTTGTTTAAATGGTGACTCAGGAGTCAAATGTGGCTCTGTCCCCGGGGTCACATTATTTTCAACTTATATAGGGACAAACTTAAAAATAAATCTTCTCTGAAACTACAAGAGGCAACAGTTTAATATTTTGTATTTACACTCAGCTTATGGTCCTCTACCAATTTTGTTTTAAATGGTGACCCTGGGGTCAAATTTGACCCCGCCCCTGGGTCACATGTTGAAGTTGGTTTGAGTGTTTATATTAACGAAAGTTATATTTGTTTAAATTTAAAGCTAGCCAAACTTGAGCCAAATACATAGCTCCTCCTATATCTTGGTAATTGAAGACACTATACAAAAAAAGTAGTTAAGATACTGCCATATCTGACACACAATCCTTCTATTACCCCCCCCCCCCCCCCCCCCCCCCAAAAAGTAGTTAAGATACTGCCATATCTGACACACAATCCTTCTATTCCCCATCCCCCCCCCCCCCACCACCCCCTTCCCCCCCCTAGAAAAAATATGTTTAGATTTTGCCATATCAGAAACATAAGAAACCCATTCCTTAATGTCAGTAATGCAGACACTTAAAATATCCTTTTCTTCAAAACATGGAACTCATTTTGTTCTCATGCAGAGACTAAATAAACTAGAAGGGTGTTGAACGGAACACGGGTGTCACCCGCCGAGTAATAAATAAACTAGAAGGGTGTTGAACGGAACACTTGTGTCGCCCGCCGAGTACTAAATAAACTAGAAGGGTGTTAAACGGAACACCCGTGTCACCCGCCGAGTACTAAATAAAATAGAAGGGTATTGAACGGAACACTTGTGTCGCCCGCCGTGTGCTTATAATTCAGCAAGTACAATCTAACTATAAAGTTTGAAGACGTTGGGGGTGAGGGGGGTGAGGGGGGTGTGGTGGTGCAATCCTTCATGTGTTAAAGTTAATGAGAATGGTCATAAATCTGCACTGGATAATTGACAAGGAAGAAAAAAGTATCATGTCCATTGGTCAATATTTTGCCAAGTTATGAGCTATGTTAGGTTGCAGGTTAAAGTTTATGAACAGGGGCATAACTCTGCCAAAATGAAAGTCGGAGTTATTGGTCATGTGTAACAACATTTCTTTGGTTCAGATGAAGATCATCATCATCATCATCATCACCGTGTGTGAAGTTTCATGAACATAATTATGTCACATACTTTTAAAGTTATGGTCAGTTATGAGTTTGGTTAGGTTGCAGGTTAAAGTTTAATGAAAGGGGGCATAACTCTGCCAAATGAAAGAGTTATTGGACATGTGTAACAACATTCAATGGGTTGAGATGAAGATGTATGGGAGGTTTTCAAGTTATGACTAAGGTTAGGTTGCAGGTTAAAGTGTGACGGACGATGACAGATGACGACGATGGACGTTGAGGGACGGATGGCGGACAAGTATGTTCTCATGTAGTACACAGTGAGTTTTATTTTTGGTATGAAAAAAAGATATTTTAAGTGTTTGCATTTCTCATTATAAGTAATGAGTTTCTTGACCTTTTGATATGGCAAATTCTAAACAAAAAAGTAATTTCTAAAATGATTTAATAGACAGTTTAAACTGAGGCAGCTATTTAAATAATTATCCGAAGACAAACAGAGCACATAATTATTACTGTTACTTTAGACAGAGTGTACGTCATAAATATGTTGATATTTGTTACTTTTGACAGAGTGTAGGTCATAAATTTGTTGATATGGTTATTTGCTTTTGTCGGCGAGAAGTTTAATGTTAATGCCAGTGTCTCTGACGTCACAAGGATCTTACATATAGATGAGAAATGTTGAGCAGCCGTAGCCAATGTATTACGGTGAGTGTACATAGTGGCAATCTGTCATTGTATTACGGTGAGTGTACATAGTGGCAGTCTGTCAATGTATTACGGTGAGTGTACATTGTGGCAGTCTGTCAATGTATTACGGTGAGTGTACATAGTGGCAATCGGTCAATGTATTACGGTGAGTGTACATAGTGGCAGTCTGTCAATGTATTACGGTGAGTGTACATAGTGGCAGTCTGTCAATGTATTATGGCGAGTGTACATAGTGGCAGTCTGTCAATGTGTTACGGTGAGTGTACATAGTGGCAGTCTGTCAATGTATTACGGTGAGTGTACATAGTGGCAATCGGTCAATGTATTACGGTGAGTGTACATAGTGGCAATCGGTCAATGTATTACGGTGAGTGTACATAGTGGCAATCGGTCAATGTATTACGGTGAGTGTACATTGTGGCAGTCTGTCAATGTGTTACGGTGAGTGTACATAGTGACAGTCTGTCAATGTATTTCGGTGAGTGTACATAGTGGCAATCTGTCAATGTATTACGGTGAGTGTACATAGTGGCAATCTGTCAATCAAGCTCATATCCACTAGAGATTTGTTAGTTTGAATGGTGTTACATCATTTTAAGCACATGTTAGGCCATATATGACGGTCAATTTTTTTTTGTGGTACAGGCATACCACCCCATTTTTCTGGGTAGACTAGTACTGTATACCTCCTGCCATTCATAAGTACACCTGTAAGAAAAACACATATGGACAATAGGGAACGAAGCTTAGAACTTGCGAATTCAAAATTATATATGCTTTAAATAAAAGAACAAAATAAAATAATTTTGCATTTGAGCCTTTAAATAGTAAATTTCTTCAGAAAATTTCTCTCCAACAGACACGTCAATTAGAAGGGAGTATTACCGTATAGCCTCCCCTATAGCCTCCCCTATAGCCTCCCCACTACCATTTTGGTAAAATGCAATGCCCCTGGGTGGTGGAGGGATGCATTTATACATAGTTACAAAAGCTTTTCATTCGTCCCTTGTACTGTGCTTTCCAATGGCTTCTAAAGAGAACAAATGTTCAATAATTGAAATTTTTCAGTAAAACTTGGGATAGAAAATCATTTTTGGAGAAAATGTTGAGTTGTTGTTTAAAGGCTCATCAAACTCATTATCTACAGGTTATGTATAGTCAACCCTGAGAGAGGGATGTATAGTCACCCCTGAGAGAGGGATGTATAGCCAACCCTGAGAGAGGGCAAGAATTTATAGGACTCGATGAATTGTCCTCGCTTACTCCCATGTTTTTTTGCCGTGCTCCAAAGAGCTAGACTTGGATAATTTCAGTTTAAGACCGAATTGGGAGGAAGAGAAAAGGAATTAAGCTGATGAAAAAGCACTTTTTTGTCTTTCTTTTTTTTTTACAGTTTTGCGAGAAGTTGACAGACCCTTTAACTTGTTACAGTATAATACAATGGAATCTGGTAAATTCATATTTTCATCAATCATTGCTTGAATTAATTGTTCCTGTAACATTATGGGTAACGTTGTTTTGTTTTTTTATAGAAATTGCAACAAAATATTAAGTTGAAGTAAAACTCTTGCAAACAGCTTTAAAAACATGTCAAAGATAAAAAAAAAAAACTCCTACTGGTTTATTACTAAAAAAGGATGGATAACTCTGGTAAAAAAAGTAATTTGCGAACTTCTGAAACCTCACAAACTCAATAAACTGTTAGTAAAATGTCATGAAATCAATCAATTATACAGCAGCCTCCTTTCAATTTGTCAAATTTGGGTTCCTCTAATTGTTATTGAGGAATGAGTCAAAATATTGTCACACCAAAATGGCCGTATAAAATTCCCCGCCAATGCCCTGGACAGTCGATAATCGTATTATATCTCCGGTCAAGTAATGATTCGTGAAAGTGCACGAGACCAATGGGGACTCGCTGGAGACTCGGTCCATCTGGTGATTGTCTGGTAATCTAATTATGGCTACAGATAGACGCACCACTATTGGAATTTCTCGTTTAATTTCCTCTGCTGCGTGCATTAATGGAGTTTAAAATTTGCAACTTAATGAAACAGTGCATCTGTGTGTAGAGTGCGTGCGGAAAAATTGTGATGCAGTGGAAAATAACTGGCAGAATCAGAGTATTGGGCCAACGAGAAGAGTTTTTCGGCGTTACATAATTACATTTTTCGGATATGACGATGAAATAGAGCTCCCTTTAAAATTAGTCAACTGACAATTTTGTGATGGCTCAGCTCAGGCTGAATAGATCGGAATGATACCTCAGTATTTTATTATGCGTTTTTGTTTTGTTGATTTTTTATTTTTTTTAAAATTTATATTGATCAGTAGATGGTGACTTATCTGCACTTATAACTACCTTAAATGTGTATATAACATTATGGAGCTATTTTTGGTTCAGCCGTTGAACTATTATGGTAACACAATTAATGAAATGAGTTCTTTTTAGAAATCGCTGTGCCTATTTTTACCAAACTTCTCAGTTTCAAATTTGTTAAAATAAGGTCAACACCACATCCAAGTTGGCCACCATTTTACAAAAAACGATATTGTTTTTTATATTTCTGCAAACTTAATTAAGTTAATTAATTGCCCTCCCCACACGAACGAAAATTGCCCGGAAGCTGGAAAGTCGCCATATGACCTTAGCTGTTGGTGCGACTATAAAATCCAATTCAATTCAATTGCCCTCCCCACTCTGATTGTTATTGCATTTTTCAAGTTACTCCCGGGAGTAAGGGATGCTCAATATCTGCTTACTTACGGACAGTGCCCCTTTAACACATTATTAGATCTGGGTTATACCCTAAACCATCAAGTTTATCCCTCTGCTTTATGGGTCTTATTTATCCTACCTATTTGAAAAATAATATAATGTGCCTGTCCTCTAAATCACACAGCATTGACTTCCAGTTCACAATCTAGGCCATGCGCACTCTAAAGGAGATCACGGCATGGTGTAAAACATGGAGTGGAGTGTTACAGTAGAATGGACTCATTTGTTGGAGGGAATTTTTGGAGTATCTTTTTAGAATGGAATTTATTTACTATACTATTATTAACAGAAATATTTTGTTACTGCTGCTAAAACTACTTCTACCAGCATTTTTTTTCACCCTTTTTGGAATGGTACCAGTATCCATTCAACTGGGAAAATTTGCTTAGTTTTGCCTTAAATTGGGATATTCTTTTACTATCAAACAAAAGCAATAGTGTATGTTTAAATATTCGCAAACACATTACCATGTGTATTCTCTTGTAGTGTTTCATTACCCTCAACTAAAAGTATATAATTTCTCCCTTTTCCCTGTGTAAAGGTCCCCTCTGAAATTTTTCATTAAAAAAATCATTTTTAATTGGGATTTTTTTCACTCAATTGGGCAAAAAACTTCTTTTTGCCATTGGGAATGGTACCATTTTTCGGTACCACTTACATAAAAAAAAGAAAAAACTGTCTACTGCTACAAAGTACTGCTGCTACTATTTATTCATAACTTGCACATGACATCATCAAAATAATTTTACCAATCAGTAATCAATACAATGCCACACTTCCACAATTTAGTAGGGGTGTTTATCGTTAATGCTCGACTGACTTCATCCCCGTGTGGTTGCCGGGGTAGAATACAACCACTGCAAATCCCACTAGAGGCAGAGGGGTAGGACCCCCACTTCATGTTTATTTTATCATTTTTTATCATGCTCATTTAAGGACTTCATCATGACACCGCATATGCAAATGTGGAAATGTGGCTCCATCGTAAATGGAGTGTCTACTATAGAATTTGCAGCTACTCTGCAGGTAATAATGTTTTAGGTCCATTCTCCATATTTTATCTTGATGTAAATGGAGGATGAGCCTGGCATGTTCATTCCTGTTAGGTGCCATATAACCTTTCCTGTGTTGGTGTGCTGTAAAACCCAATTCAATTCAGTTCAGCTGACTTCAGCTCTTTATAAATGATTTGCAGTGATACTTATATTAATACATCTACTTTTTTGTGTACAGCCATGTATCTTCTTTTGGTTTTGTCTACTTTTGAAACAACAATATGGATACATTCAATTTAAATTATTATAGTCACATTTTTATATAGAGATTGAGGATTAAGTCAGAGTAAATCCCTTTCTTTTCACCTACAGAATATCTCAACATCTTGGAAATTTGTAACTAGTGCATTGATGTGAATGTTATGAATTATAACATACTACTGCCGCTGCTATTAGTACTAGTACTACCACCACCACCGCCAGTGCCACCGTGCCACCACAACTGCTGCTACTGCTAGTACTACTACTACCACCACCACCGCCAGTGCAACCACAACTGCTGCTACTACTATACTGAACAAAGTTCTGAACAAACAGAATGCTGGAATTTAGGAAACTTAAGAAATACCATTCATTACAGTTTAGCAGACTCTGACACTCCATGCCAACACGCCACTCCAAAACTCCACTCCATGTTTCACACCATGCCCACTATGTTTGTTTACAGTCAATGACCTTTATATCCAACTTTGTATCCTACAGTAAATGTTGAACTCCTGTAGGTAATTAGGTAAGGTGATGTTTTTATAACCAGAGTTTCATACTGTCTAAACATGGGGATTTTAAGAACTGCATTTATTGTTGGACTAGTTGCTTATATAGGTTACATTTTCCTACAAAAGGACTCCACATTAGTTGTCGATAAAGTAAATTCCACTTATGATTACATCATCGTTGGTGCTGGATCTGCGGGGTCGGTGTTAGCTGCTCGACTCTCGGAAGATGCAGACGTCACTGTTCTGTTGTTGGAAGCGGGTGGCGAGGAAATAGGAAATGTGAATCATTCAGTACCTCTGTTCCACGGGGCTCTACAGATGTCCGAGTCAGACTGGAAATACTTCACGGAGCCTCAAAAACATTCATCATTCGCTTTTAACAACAACAGACATTACTGGCCAAGGGGTAAAGTCCTCGGTGGAACTAGTATTTATAATTTTATGCAGTATGTTCGTGGGAGTAGATATGATTACGATGAGTGGGCGGAAAATGGCTGCCATGGCTGGGGATATGAGGATGTCTTGCCATACTTTTTGAAGTCAGAGGATAACTTAATAGATGATCTTAAAGGTTCGAAATATCATCACACGGGCGGACTTCTGGGGGTTACCAAAGAAACACAGGACTCATTAGGCGAGATTTTTGTACGTGCAGGAAAGGAGCTCGGATATCAGGAGGTCGATATTAATGGCGAAAACCAAATCGGATTTAGTGTCAGTCAAGTCAATGTTCGTAACGGTGTACGTGCGAGCACTGCACATGAATTTTTGCGACCATCTATGACTCGCAGCAATTTGCACGTGGCAGTTAGATCCCATGTTACAAAAGTTGAATTTGACGATAAACAAGCAAGCGGTGTTTCATTTATTCGAGATGGCAAAAAGCAGACTGTGAGGGCGCGAAAGGAAATAATACTTTCTGCAGGGGCTATCGGCTCGCCTCAGATATTGTTACTGTCTGGAATTGGACCGAAAGACCAATTGCAGAGCCTGGGCATACCTTTGATTGAAGACTTACCTGTTGGACAAAATTTACAGGACCATCTTATGTTTTTTGTTCCAACGAACATCAATTCTACCGACAGTTTAACAGAAACAAAAATACTGTCAGTTTCTAATTTAGCTAAATATTTTCTCTTCGGTTCAGGATCTTTAGCCTCAACAGCCGTCTCAGGTACTGCTTTTATTCAAACTGAGGGTAGCAGCTCGAAATATCCGGATATTCAGTTTCATTTATTTTCAATTGTGCCTCAACGTAAACAAATGAAGCTAAATCAGACTTTATTACATGGAATGTATCCTGAAGAGGAAACCGAGGGATTTATAATGTTTCCGATTCTGTTACATCCAAAAAGTCGCGGGACAATTACACTGGCCAGCACAGACCCATTCGATTATCCTTTGATCGATCCAAACTATTTGGCTGATGAGGCAGATATAAAAACATTAATCAAAGGAATAAGGTTTACAGAGAAGATGTACGCAACAAATGCTTTTAAGGCGATCAATGCTTCCTTCGACAGACTTCATCGAGATATGTGTCGTGATTATCAATTTCAGTCGGATGAATTTTACGAGTGTTTGTTACGCTACATGGCCGTTACAGTATACCATCCTACATCAACATGTAAAATGGGACCAGTCAGTGAGCAGACGACAGTAGTGGACCCGGAGCTGAAGGTGAAGGGTGTCCGCGGTTTGAGAGTAGTGGATGCGTCAATAATGCCGAATATCGTTTCTGGCAATACCAACGCCCCAACGATCATGATCGCAGAGAAGGCTGCGGATATGATACGGGGTAAAGATACTGTAAATGAACTACGAAAGTCTTTATATGGATGAACTGAAAAGCTATATAAATGGTTTAGTTATGGTTTAGTTATGTCTCAATCAGCATTATAAAGATTTGGATAATTAATTAACTTTTTAATTATAATTTAATGCATTAATTGGTTGTAAATGTTTGTTGTAAATAAAAAAAAAGGAACTCTGTTATTTTGCATTGCATTCACACCGTATTTACCCTAATAGAAGCACCCGGGCACTATGCAAAATGCCAAGGTGGCACTCTTATAAAATGTAATTATGAAACTTTGTTTTTTGGGGTGGTGTTGGGGGCATTGTGGGAGTGGGTGGGGAGTGTGTCTGGGGGGGATTTTTGGATAAAAAAAAGATTGAAAATGTATTTGTTGCGTTATTTAATAGATAATCAGATAATCGTTGCATATTTTCTTTTCCTTTTTCTATTTAATATGTGAAACTCTACATATTTTTTAATTATTTGTAATTAAGACTGTGCTCAGCACAAACATCAGACTATTATCCCACACATCTTTAGTTAATTTATATGAAAATACAGAATCAGTACCTTTTTTGACGATACACACATATTCAAACAGGTCACCAAGCGGGAGTATTTAATCACATTTAGTGATAACTCTAGTTTTGTTTGTTATTGAAAAGATGGGGTGCACTTCTATTAGGGAAGGCTCTCCTATTGTGGGAAATACGGTATGTCAGAGTCATGCATCTGTCATGTTTATATTGTCTTAAGGTGCAAAAACATTGTGATAATTTAGCTTCAAACAATTTCTATTACTCTCAAATGATGGGGAAAAATGTTTTGTGTTATTAAAGGGACACTGTCCGCAAGTAAGCAGATATTGAGCATAGCCAAATAACTGTCTGATTTTTATTCAGTGAAATGTCTACATAAACACATTAACATAGACCCAGATATGCCTGTAGTAATACATAAGTGAGTTTGGAAAAAAGTGTTTTATTTATTATTTGTAAACAATGTGGGACCCACTTTATTTACTTTTTCCGCTGATCACATGACATTCATTAGCGCATTAGCTTTTATATATTGTATCTCTTACGCAATACATCTGGCCCGGTTAGCTCAATAGGTAGCGACACTCTACTATTATTACCTGCGAGTGTAATTTTAGTGTGGGTTACGGGTTCAATCCCACGAAACGGTTATTCCTTTTTTTGTACCGCTATTGAATACCGTCAAACAATCTTGGTTTTATTTAGTAAATTATTCAATAATGGTTGGTGTGTTATGTTTGTCAATGTAATTATTTTGTGTTTTATAGGCTAAAAGTTACAGACATTGTCCCTTTAAATGGTAGTGATTATCATTAGATTTCTGTGCATCACACAGTCTAAGGGGTGTAAACCCCCTCCCCACTGGTATCGGATTTACCCCATAAATTACATACGAAAAGCAGCGCAATTTCGACCATCAGCGTATTAATTATGCCACTCTCCACCAGAATATGGAGTTGACACTCTCACAGACTGTCTTGTCTGTCTGTTGGTTGTTTAAAAGTCTGCTAAATCATACAGAACCATGTGAGTCATAACGTGGGCTTATTTTGAAAATATATCAAGGGTGTTTATTTGTATGACAAATAAATAAATCACACTGATTGGATGACAGAACACATTCACTCATCTAAATCATTAAGAACCAATCAAAACTCATGTAAATCATTAAGAACCAATCAAAACTCATGTAAATCATTAAGAACCAATCAGAAATAATTGGATATTGTTATAATGATTGGATGTATGGATTTCATCATGACTGGTTCTGGGTCCTCCCAGACTGTTTCCTGATAAGTGTGTGTTTCAATAGATGTTTTACAATGTTGCTTGTTTTTGGTTTCTTTACAAGTAAAGTCTAGTGAGTTCATTGAGTTTGTTGACTCTGAATAATGGAGATCAGAGGTTCGAGCCCCGCTGGCTCCACTGGGTTTCTTCGGATTTATCATTGGGCAAGATCTTTCCGCTATCCTTGGCCGTTGGATGGGCATGATAACCGGGCAGCCTGCATGCCAGAGTCGATCCTCTGAGCATGTTACAGAACCATTATAGGAACCTGTTCGATAGAAGAGTAGTAAGGGTAAGACAGGGTTCCTGGATTTCTCTGTATCCTTTCCCTTTCTCTGGGGCAACTAAAATAATCCTAAACAATGTGTTATTGAGCCATTAAATAACAATTCTGAATATTGTAACTGTACATGAGTCACAATCCTTAGGCCAAAAAAATATATGTGTGTTTCAGGTTACACTAAAAAATAATTAGGTAGGTAGGTAGGCTTTTTATTTTATTTATTTTTATTTTTTATTTTTTGAAATTTCAGATTTTATCATTCCACGGCTAATATAAATAAAACCTGCAAACGAGCACTTTAATGGTATTTTAGCGTCATATAATATGAATCTGGTTTAAATTTGCGATTTATTTAACTGTAAAAAAAATCATTTTGAAAATGGCTAAACCTCAATTTTTTCCGTATCTTTCAATGACATTGAAACAGCACAAACTTCTTAATCATCTTTGAAATCGATCTTTGGGTGTTTTGATTCAAAGACGTCACTGACTGGCCAATGATGGGGAATATTTGCCATAAAGGTAGCATCGCCGATATTATGGCGACACTTTTTGAATTTCGTGGCAAGCACCTAGGCTGGAGACGGCGAGCATGTCATTGTTGTATTTGCGGTGTCTCGTAATTTCTACACGTCGGTAACTTATGGTCAACTCGGCGAATTGTTTTTGATATTTATTTTTTTTGTAAAAAATATTTTAAGTTTGGCGCTAAAATTAGGGTCGGTCAGGTAACCGAAAACACAACATATTTTTATTTTACACAATGACAGCTGTCTCACAATATATTCTTGTTTGTTACCATTATTATTTGTGAATGGGTGTTTAAAAGAAAGAACCCATATTATGGTTTTCAAATTAAATTCTCATAATTGTGAACATTTTGTGCAACGTAGCATATATTCGTGTATTATATAAATGCATTCAAAAATGTATGATCAAAAACGTGTAGCTTGGGTGCTTGATTGGGTGACCAGGGCCTAAATTCATCAAACTTTTGAGCACAAGAATCAGACTCGGACTCAAAATCTCATTTTTTTTGCAAACCCTATCAACACACAAAAGTATGGGTAAGAATTGTGATTTTTAGCATTTTCTATTAAATTACCTTTAAAATTACTTGTTTCTGTAAGTAAATATAGTAATTTACTTCTAAAATTGTTTTTATTTGGAATTAAAGAATTTGAGATTTTGAGTCGAGTCCGATTCTTGTGCTCAAAAGTTTGATGAATATTAGACCAGGTATGACAACCTGTCATGGAACACGAGACAATCTTGATGTAAATATCAACCATCTACCTCACCACCATTATATCCAGTTTCACCTTGATTTTAAACCTTCTTGCATAAATATAATTAATTAAATATTTATTAATTATATATGGAGTTTTAAATTGTGTTTATTATTCTGTCATAGGTTTAAACCTTAACCCGCTAAGCACGACTATAATAGCCTTTGCATCCATTGTAAACCCAGATTAACCTGCGAGTAACCCGCTAAGCACGACTATAATAGCCTTTGCGTCCATTGTAAACCCAGACCAGCTGCAAGTAACTCTCAGCTGATCAAGGTTTACAATGTCCGGCCGCTGAACAATCTTTTTCCCCCAAAACACCCCTTTGTCAAATAAATGGAATGGTCTTAATTCAAAGAAAGAACAGTCCATTATATATATGAAGGGGGTTAAGGGTTAAATATATTATTGGGGCAATATAATCAAGTTAGGCCTAAAAAATAAATATGTGTGTTTCTGGTTTCACCCTGTCAAAAAGTTAGGGTAGGTAGGTAGGAAAAAGCGTGTTTTTTTAGATATTTTTTTTATATATGAGCCGAAACACGCGAAAACGACCCTTCAGACAAAATGTTCACGTTTTATGTTTTTTGTGTTTATGAAACATGGGGATTTTCTCTTTAAAAATCTCTTTATTTTATGTTGATATCTTAATTAAAAATGATTTTATCTCAATTTGAAAATTAAAAGAATGTACTCACCATTAATTTTGACGTTGACGTCGGCGTCTTGGACCACGTCGTTGATTAAATAATAACCAAAATCACGAACATTTACCATTGTCTATAGCATCAACTATTTATATTAAGAAACATATTCCCTATGATATAATAATTAGGTAAAACACAGAAGTGACGAGAAAATAGATTAGTAATTAATTGATTATCGGCCGACGTCATAAATTGTTACGTTTTGTCGTTGTCATCTAAACGTCCGAAGGGACGTTTTCGTGTGTTTCGGCTCATATATTGTTCGCATATATGCCATTTTTGTACTATTAAGGCAACTTCTTGATAACCTTTGCAAACAGTTTGGATCCAGATTAGATGCTTAACAACTCTGTGTCTCATCAGGATACAAACTGTTTGACACTTGTTAAGTTTAAACTATGAATTCATGTTAAATTGATGCTAATAAAATTATCATTTGAATAAAAATATTTGTTTGATTGTAATATCTTTTTTTTTTCTTTTTTTTTTTCATCTCGATAAAAATATTTAGTGAAAAAGTAGTGAAAAAGTAGGGTCGGTCGGGAAACCGGAAACACACATATATTTTTTTTAGGCCTTATTAATATGTAAAATCAATTCACATGGAACTATTTAAAATAAATATTAATACTGATTTGCAAATAATGGGATGCTGCTTTAAATTTGTTATCAAGATTGCCATGTGCCCTTTAAACAGTTAATATTTGATTTCAAAGGACAGTTAATATTATCCGATAATAGTGAATTAAAAGTATTTGCAAACATTATGAGTGCGTCATTTAATATCTATTGCCTGATAACTGGATATACCTATTCAAACATTGCCTTGTGAGGGACATTCAAAAAGTCATACTTTATTATTCCGATTTTAATTCATTTCAAAACTGTAATGCAGTTCCCGTGTTTTAGCTTTTTATAAGTAAATAGATGAATACTAGTAAACAAATGAAACAACAGTTGTGTTCTTTTTAGTGTCTGTATACCTAGAACCAAAAAAAAGGACGTATTATGGTATGGCATTGTCCGTCCGTCTGTCAGCATAACTGAGAAATATTACAAACTGGATCATTAAACTTCACGCATCGACTGCTAATGGGAAAAGTATGATCCCTATAGTTTTTGAGGTCGTTAGGTCAAAGGTCAAGGTCACCATGGCCCGACATAGAAACACGGCTTCCTCGCTATATAACTCATGTACCTTAACCCTAGGATCATGAAACTTTATAGATAGAAGCCCATGAGACACGATGCTCCATATTGAGTTTGAGTTCACTAGGTCAAAGTTCAAGGTCACAGTGACCCAGCATAGAAAAACGGCTTCCACGCTGTAACTCTATAAGCCTTAGCAAATGGGCATATAATGATGCCCTGTTAGGCGGTGTCCTTTGCTGTCAGTACACATTTAGAGAGTTGTCAAAACTTTGTTTGTGTCCTTCAGTATTTCAAACTATCAGGGTGTGCCTCCTATGATTTGTTGTAACATACAGTTAGTTTAATTTCAATTTTTGTTCATAGTCTGCTATATTTAAAATATTTTATTGCCAAATTAGTAGGGGTCAGTTTTTGGTCAGCATATTACTGCTCATTCGCAAAAGCTTTTGCATTAAACAAAACAAAATGGATTGGTATACTTTTGTTCTAAATATCTTCATATATACGCCTCAAAATAATTTAAGGATCACAAAAAATAACAGTAATAAGTTGCTTAATCTTTAATATTCTGGATTTCATATCCATAGTAAAAGTTAATTATGACGGGGATTTCTTTATTTACACTGTCCTGTTTTAATGGGATGACAGTAGGATAAGTGTGAGGTTTGGTGCACCCTAGAATCAGTTTAACCCCCCAGTGGCCTACTTTGCCACTGACCGTTCCAAGGCGGTAGCCCTATTGTCAACCCTTTTGTGTTTGTGATGTCGTTTGCTTTTAATATTACGTTTGCCTTCTTGTTTGTCTGTTTGCGTGTTTGTTTCTGTGTTTTGTGGTTGACTGTTCTCCTTGAATGCTACTTTCCCTGTCCGATCTTTTTATATTTCTTAATACATTTATGTCACCTAACAATTGTAAAATAATACAGATATACTTACAATTGCAAAAAGACAGTAAATCTTTCAATAACAGCACTTTAAAAAATGGCTCAAATCAAAACATGGTCCTTAAATTATTTTGAGGAGTATAGAACTGGGCTAGAGATAAACATAAACTCAGTGTTTAATAGCATGTCCTTTTTATGAACACTCATTTGTGTCGCTAATGCATGTTTTTATGAGCCATACTAGAACATTTTCAATGCCCCAGTCATGTCACCAGTTTAAAGCCCTACTGTCCAGTTTTAAGGCCAGACAAACTTATGCAATGGCATGTCATCCTCTTGTTATCTCCTTCTTGCGAACAGATAACTTGAATATTATAAAACGCTTGCATTTTCACAAAATTTGGTTATAAAGTCTATGAAATTTTGTACCCAATTCTTGGGGTGGAGGAGGGGTGTATGATCAAGGTCATCAAATTTATGGGTCGTTTGATGAAACTTGATATGTGTATATATCTCATCAATCGTGGATGTGTTGCACATCAAATTCGGGGTCTTTATTTATGATCAAGGCCATGGGTCAGTCAAGGTTATGAGTCAAGGTCGTGCGATTTTCATGTCTGGACATTAACTCTAACATATTGTGACAAGAAGATGAAACTCGAAGTGTATGTGTATTGCTCTTAGTACACCAAATTAGAGATCATGATATGTTCAGTTAAATCTTAAAAAAAAACTACATTTCTCTGATACTGCTTTGCAGATTATTTTGCTTCTGGATGCATTATGTCACTACCTCATAATTGCTGTAAGAGCCAGTTTAATCAGTAAAGTGTCCTGTGCTTGCTTGGACCTCTTGTTAAAGCCTAGATAATAACCCGGGGTGTTGACGTGACAAATTGTACCTATCACTACCTGTTTCATATAGCCATGGCTCAGCCAGTGTGGAGACATTTTGTAATTTAAATCAACAAGAAAATATACTATTCTGATAAATTTAAATTTGAGAATTTCATTGTACAATTTTTATTTATTTTTAAATTTCCTTGATTATACACCTGATAACATCTCCACTTCAGTAAATAATATATACATGTATTGCACTGTCATGTCTTTCAAATATAATATAAGCATCTGGGTGGGAGAAAAGTGATGGAGTACCATGTTTGAAATATTTCATATTTTTTTTCATATGTAAGCAGGCGTGGCCGAGTGGTTAGAGTCTCTGACTTGAAATCACTTGCCCCTAGGGGCCTAGGAATCTTTATGTGAGGAAGCTATCTAGCTGGCTTGCGGAACGTCGGTGGTTTTACTCAGGCGCCCGCCCGTGCACGAAAATAGACTGGAGGGGCACCTGGGTCTTTCCTCCACCAATGGAAGCTCGAAAGTCACCATGTGACCTTGGCTGTTGGTGCGACTATAAACTCCAATTCAGTTCAATTCATAGAAGCATGCAAATCTAGGATTTCCAGGAGGCTGGTGGAGGAGGAGCAGTGGGGTGGGTGGTGGGAGTGTCAGATTGGGACGTGAACTGGACAGTTCGGTGAGTTGGAATCACATTAAAGAACGTCAAGAATGTAACCGTTAGTAACCGTTAGTAACCGTTAGTAACAGTAGGGCAGGTTCCCACAGTTCCTATATATCCTTCGTTTCCCTCTGGGGCAGTTCTATATAACATAATATGTTTGCGAGTTCATTTCCATTGGTAAGTGACGAGACATAAGCTTCTGACTGGAAGCCAACAAAAGTTAATATTCATGTAACAACAAACCATAAAAGAGTAATCCTCTTAACTTAATATTAATTAATTACATGACAGTAGATTAATTTTGTGGAATGTGATACATTCATGTTGTGAAGTCAGAATCTTTTTGTTGATGGTATTGTGAATTATGGTTTTGATAAGGCCAAAAAAAAAATCCACGTTTCCGAATACCCGACCAACCTAAATTATAACCCGTACCCTATTAAAAGTTTTTTATGTCAAAAGTAAGCAAGCAGCAGCAGCGCAAAGTCAGGATATTCTCTGTAATGTAGTAATATTGCTACCAGATGGAAAACATCTCAAAAACAAGGACATTAGAGACTAAAGAGTTACAGAATGATGGTCTAGACAGAGTGTAACGGGGCAGCAAACCAAGTGGGAACCTTCAACTTGCCTACAAAGAAATCTGAGTCCCAGTTTGGCCATATAAACAACTTAGCCTCCATCATGGTATGGTATTGTCTGTACGTTTATACAGCGCAGCATCTAAAACTTCCTAGTCTCTTATCGCTGCAGGTTCAAATCCACTGGGAACTCGACTTGTCAAGTGAGATAATGTCAATTCTTACTGATGACAGGGTTAAACAGTACCAGTTCTATCCAGAAAAAAATGGGGCGGTCTGCCTCTACTGCACAAAAATCAACTCAACCGTCATATATCACATAGGCATGTGTTAAAACTGATGTAAAACACCATTCAAGCTGATGTTGGAATACATGTGTGGGAAGGTGGAGTTGGTTGATGTTGTCTGATGACATACATACGACTGGGGATAACTCCTATTCAAGTGAGAAAGATAAAATTGTTACAATAGAAATAGAACATTGTTTATGGTATATTACAGCATCATATAAAAATAAGAATAAAAGTCGAACAGGAAATGCAGCTTTCACAGAACACAGTTAACCCCAAAACACGCAAAAGGACAAACATGAATTGCAATGTTAACGAAGAATAAAGTCACATGACGCCACAAACACAAAAAGGGTTGACAATAGGGCTACCGCCTTGGAACAGTCAGTGGCAAAAAAGGCTGCTGAGGGGTTTAAACCAGGTTCTAGGGTGTACCAAACCTCACACTTACCCTACTGTCATCCCAATAAAACGGGACAGTGTAAATAAAGAAATCCCCGCCATTAGCTATTCTCTAACCAACAAGGCAACATTAATAGGCAATATAAGTAAAACACAAAGTTGCTCGTATATATATAAATACAAAAAAATAATAGCCTAGAAAGCCACAAAGAAGGTACTCAATGACTTGGCAGAAGCCAGAGCAACAAGAGATTCATTGAGGGCACGGCAAGACTAGATTGCAGACAAACAATCAACGTCATCGTCCTTTTGGGCTTTAAGGTAGACATCCTAGGGTCCACAGCCTGTCCGGTCATCACACAAAGAGGAAAGCGTAGTGGCAAACTGTAAATGGGTCCATCACCAAGATATTGCACTGTTAACGGTGTTCTTAATTGTACTACATGAGAATTATGGCAGCCTCAGGTTTACATTTTAAGCTGTTAGTGCAGACAAATGTAGAATGGAAAACATCAATAAACAGACAAAAATTAAGTCATTAAGGAACTATTTTTTCTCCCTTGTCGATAGATCATGTGGATCATACAATTGGCTGATTAATGAAAAAGTGAGAAGTTATTAACCGCGGGCGTAACTTGATAGGTAATTGGTGGCAGTGGAATAATTGACGTTTTGTGTACATGTCAGGTAGCCGTGAGGCTAAAGGCATTATGGGATATGTGTGGGAAATTGGGCGGAAAATGACAGAAATGATGGGAAGTATCATGTTCGATGTTACGATAATACGGTCATTATTGCGGAAAAAACTTGAGACGACTCCCCGGTTACACTGAAATAGTAGCCTGAATAGTCCAATTGACAGCAGACGGTCATTTTCAGGTTGATTTACACAATTGTTGTTAGTTACCTGATTTTGTTTCTCCATTAGGCCAGTATTTTTCTATTAATTGTTTTACCGATTTTTTCATCGAAAATATCAGGTAGCCTCGGGAGGTGAAAAAAATATTAATAAAAAGGAAAATGTGATTTTATTTGCAAAAAAGTTTGCAAATCGTCAAACACAATATTACCATTTTTTTAACCGTATAAGATATTTAGTCCGAAAAATATAAATTTTGAAACTGCTGAGGAAGGGTTATATAAATGTGTTTCATATAAATGCAGTGAAAACCTTCTTGCCTTTCATGACAGTAAATCATGGCAATTATGAGATGAAAATGTAATTAGTGAGGAATACAATTATGGGATCCAAAATTTAATTTTACTAGACAGACACATAAATCACATAAAAAGTGATGAAAGGCACACAAAATGATTGATTACTTCGCTCAGAAATCCTTTTCATAATGATGACAATGATGTACAGCTATCCCAGGTTTGTAAGCATATAGGCAGAATCAACAACTGTAGATTTTTCGCTGTTATCCATTATTTTATTGTATAGTATTCCCCCAGCTAGGGGTGTATGTAAGTCCCAGGGGGGTAAGGGACCGTTATCACACATGTCATAATACCATTAATGCTCATTATACAGACAAAATCAATGGGTGCAGAAGCTGGGAATGGGTGCTAAACTTGTTACACTATGTTACTGACTTGCTAGTGAGTGAGTGTTTATATGCCTCACCTAGATTAAACAGAGCCTTCTCTGAAAGCCTTTTTTTTTCTTTCTTTTTTTTCCGGCTTTATAGGGTCAGAGAAACTCCTATAGTGAAAACCGGGGAATTACTAAAAGCGCACAGTCATGCAATTTCAAGATGTTTGCGGTGTTGGGTCGATTTGTTACGATAATTTAGCTCAACAGATCGATCAATTAATGTTTATTATACAAGTTGCAATGATAAAACTGCACCTTTATCGATGGTAGTGACACAATAAAACATTTATGTTTTGAAGTACACTTTTATTTACTATATCCGCGCCTTATTGTCATTTTGCATATTAATTAAATTCCCGTATTGTCATTTTGCATATTAATTAAATCCCCGTATTGTCATTTTGCATATTAATTAAATTCCCGTGATATTCTCGCGAGAGGTGAAGGCATTCATACTCCCCTCATCAAATAACTCCACTATCAACTGACAACATCGAGGGATTTTTGGAGTGGAACAAACTCTTCTCGGAGCATAATTAGGGTCTAAACTTTAAAGATAAACAATTGGATGTTGTTCAGAGTATTGCTAGTGCCAAAAGGAAAAGTTGGTTGCAATTTTGAATTTTGCGGAAAATATTTATCGGCGCACCGGTGACGATCACGTGACATTTGACCTGAATAATAACAAATGTTGGAAATTTAATATTTTTTAACTTCGTCTGAAACGGTTGACCGTTACAACTTTATTAAGGTTAATAAAACAAATATTTCGATTCAGATGGGTAAATAAATATATTGATAATCGGTTTATATGCTTGAAATGTTAATCCAATGAATACTTAACCTAGATATATTGATTTAAAACCAAGAGGAAATCCCCGAGTTCCTCTTACCGTACACAGCCAGATGAAATATCAAAAATCGTAAATAGGGCTGGTAAGGTCAGAGAAGGCTCGGATTACACCTAGATGTGATAACCTTGGTCAGTTTGTACTCATGCATACATGGCTGTCATTGTTAAGAGTTTAAAATTAGGGATTGAAGGTGATCTGGAAGAGAAGAGAAGGGACACTGTGGCTGAGGGGTTAATATTGTTGCATTGTAAACCTTCTCACCTCTCACCTCTGCGGGTTCGAATCCCACTCGGAGCTCAACTTGTAAGTGAGGAAGTGTCGATTCTTATGGATGGCGGGAGGTGAACAATACTGGTTCCACCCAGAAAAAGTGGGTGGTCTGCTTCCACCACAAAAAAAAATGACCGTCATATACAACCTTACATGTGTTGAATATAATGTGAAACACCATTCAAGTAGACCAACAATGATGAAAATCCTTATAATGTGCTTCAGTTTGCATTAGTCCTCTTGTTTTCCAGACTAAACTATTTTGTTAAAAATAATAAAATCATACAGTGAATGGGGCTTATATATATCTATATATTTATAGTTTAGTGCATTAAAGTGAAACTTTATTCCTTTTTGGGTTAACACCAATAATGCTTCCAGATGGACGCCAATCCGCAAAATTAATGGGGAAAGAAAATATATGTCCCCTTGTCTATTACTCACCAAAAACCTCTCAGGGTCAAAATTAATTTCATGGTAAAAATATTGTAAAGGACAATTTATTGTTGAGCATGTATGAACACCCAACTTGAACTGGTTTTGGAGGAAGTTCAGGTTAGGAGGAAACAATTAAACTGCATGCTGGATTCTCCAACTTGTTGTGTAAAGTGTAGTAAAAGTAATCGTTATATTGTTATTTAATTGAACGTATTAAAATATTAGGAGTATGTAAATAAGTACACTCCCTAAGCTAAGTCAGCAAACGTTTCCCCCCTCTATTCAAAACAGTTAAATTATTATTAATATAATATATTCAGGAGTGTTCTGACCTGGCGTCAAGACGAAATGCATAGAGTTCTGTAAGAATCTAGCAAGTCTGGACTATATGGTCAGTGTTGTGTTAGTTTGTTTCACTTCCACCAATTTTGTCTGTATTGGTTTTGACAAAAACAATGTGTCACCAAACCCTGCCGGCTTCGATGCTGAACAATTCAACATTTTGATAGAGTTTTAGGACACTCATGAATCATGGTTATTAACTTGTTGGACAAGGGATTATATTGTGTTTTGTGGTCCTTTGGAGTAGTGCGGCCTTTGATCATGGATAAAATCTGATATCATGTCAAACAGTGATTTATGAAACTACTTGACTTTACATAAGAGTGGTGTAAGAGGTTTCGACAGTCATTGAAGGATGAGATAAAAAAAGGATTTAAAAAAATAAAAATAATTTAGGAATAATATCATAATATAATACTTATGATAAAATTGTTTTCAAGATTAAGTGACGGGAAATTATTTTAATGTAACTTATACATTACTTAAACTACACTATTTCAGTGTAAACCTATTTAAATCTTCAAGTTTCAAAAAATACACATTTTCTGTGAAGTTGGATATTCCAGTTACTATCGACACTGGATTTGTTTCTGGATGAAAATTAATATTTCAATTTTTTGTGTTCGGCACCTGCCATTCAAACTTTTTCTTCCTAAATGACTTATTTTTTTAAGGATCCAAACTCTATAGTTGTTTCAGGAAGAAAATTAATATTTTAAATCTGTTGTGTTTGCTCCTGCCATTATTCAAACTTTTCTTCCTAAATGACTTCTTTGTGTTAAGGATCCAGACTCTATAGATATAATATAAACGGCTTTAACCTGCCAGGCCAAACCGCAAATTGGAGCATAGAATTAGGAGTTACCAACTCTGATCAATGGTCTTGAAGTGTAAATTTGCCTTTATTTGGCGGGTTAGTTTCTTTCAAATTTTATCTTCCTGAGTGACTGTTTTTTCATGTTGAATATATGGATACAATGATGGCACATATCTGTGGTCAGGATCAAATTCATATTTGAGGTGGCATGTTGACGTTAAATTTTAAATTGATACCTGGCTACAAGAAAAATTGTTACAAACTGACAATTGATATACACTGTGCAGAAGTTAATGAATATACCTGTCTTATAAAGTGATAAAGCAGGTTTTCACATATCACCTTGCAGGATACCTGAGTGTTGACATTTTGTCTTAATTTTCTAAATTCGTTCCGCACACCTGTTATTATGTCAGGAAAAAAACAATCTCTTTATTTTAATAGGCTAAAAGTAGAAATTATGTGCCGATAAATTTTCACCTGTTGAATTTGTTTGTGCTATTTTAAAACAAGGTTACTGTAAAATAGAAACCTAATGACTGATCATGATGCGCTGCATTTATCTATATCGATAAAACCAAAAAGAATCGATGAAAAACTGGCATCAAAAAATGTAATCTAAGAAAGACAAACAAACCAACTGCGGAAATAGTGTTATGTATCTATAAAAACATGTTTTAAAATGGATATACAAATTACCAGTGAGTTTGTTTGATAATTCAAGTTAAAACCGTTAAATTTGTGTTGGAAATATAAAGTGTTAATTAATTAACAAAATAATTCTGAATGGATTAAAGAAATAACAGATCTGTCTATAGTTTAAACTAAAAAAGGTTGAAATTGTAAAAAAAACATTCAAGATGGATAACATAAATCTAGAGATCGACAATAATAACATACCATCGTTATCTGATAACGGGATATCCAAGCTGGATAACAAACCATCGAGGTTCGGATTTAACATGAACAAGATCGTTACCGAGTTGTCCCTGTCACAGAAGGTAAACATGCATTTATTAATTTATGTCCGTCTGCTAAATTTGATAAATCGTTTGTATGCTACATTTTAATAAATGGTCCGTCTGCTATTTTGATAAATTACCTTTTTATGACAAATTTCAAAATTTAGAGCTGTCCGGTGACTAATATACATGTACCGTATAATCCCTCCCCACTAATAAATGCACCCCACCCACCTCCCCCAAAATTTTTTCAGAAAATGCAAGTTATAATCTGTTTCATTCACAACAGATCCCACAAAAGTTCTAGAAAACTTAAAATCCGATGCATTGATTGATTGACATGCAGACTTCGGTTTTCTTGGTATTTAAAAGAAAATCATTCAATAATGTCTGATTTAAAAGTTAAATTATGTACTTTTTGGTCTCAAATAAACGACCCCTTTTTCAAAAGTGGGGGGGCGGGGAAGGAGTTAGAGAGAAAACAAGGATTTTCATGAAAGGGTCACTTTACACCGAGAGCAAACACGGATTTTCATGAAAGTGTCACTTTACACCTTGACCTTTGACCTCAAAATCAATAGGGTCACCCTCTCAACACAGGTAGTCAAACCATGAAGTGTTTTGAGATTTTCTTCAGAGGGACAGGAGTACATGCATTACAGAGCAGATGGATGGATTTCTATAATCACGTTATGGTGACCTTAAAGGGACACACGGCAATCTTGAGTTTTATTCGAACATTAAAATTTGCTCCTCAATTTAGTTATCCTGCGTCATTTTGACTTTAAAATTACTTGCATATGATTAAATAAAAAAATGAGATTTCAATTTTCTTCCCTATTTCATCAAATTTTTAAACATATTATTGATGGACTATTATAAAAATTTAGTAATATGTAAAAATAATTTGCTTTGAACTATTCTAACAATTACTATTAATGATTGTACAAATGCAAGTGAAGAGAAAAACTAACGGAAGCCGTGAGTTTTTAAAAAAATCAAGATTGCCGTGTGTCCCTTTAACCTTAGACCTACTGACCTCAAAATCAAAAGGGGTTATGCTCTGTCCTTTGACCACACAGGCAGGCCACCCATAAAGTTTCATGAGATTTGGTACAGGGGTAGAGAAGTTAGAGGGACAAGGAAGTTCAGTATCCTGTCATGTTAACCTTGACCTTTGACCTACTGACCTCAAGATCAATAGGGGTCATCCTCTCTCAGATTTACTTGAAGGGGAGAGGAGTTACAGATCGAACAAGGTTGTGTCTAAAGACTGACAGAGGAACAAGCCGAAACCTGGAGTATTACCCCACTAAACTATTATTTGCGAGAGAAGTGGGATGAGGGGTGTATAATGAACCAAATGTTTCATGATTTAATTAGTTTTAGTCAAGGTAATTGGCTCACTAGACTTCCTGATTAATTTCACAATTCTGAAAAAGGAAACAAAACAATTTGCATAGCTGCGCCATCTATTATTAAATAAGCTTCTTGTAATATCAAGGTGTTGTGGGGAGTTAAAGGAGAGAAATATCACTGTCATATGCCATTTTATTAGAAAATATGTCCTTTTGTTGCATATCGGTAAAAGGCTTTTTTATTTTTTTTAAATTCAACAAAAAGTAATGATGAGTAACACTATACTTTTGTTTTCTGATAAATAGTGCTTTTCTTTAGGTTTGTCATATCGTTGAATTGTTGAATCCGGAGCGTGTCGGATAAATGGACACCATTAACGCCGTCCTTATGCTACGCTAGTCCATTGTCCTGTATTTGTATAACATTTCAGAGATATTGATGATGTTGTTACAATATTGAGTGAGAAAACATGGTAATAATTGCCAGACGCCTAAGGACTGTGATGGATACCCTTATGACCTGTCACTTAGAAATGATGCAAGCTTCTTCAGGTCAATCCAGTGGATTAGTTTGAATCTGTGGCAGCACGTTTTGAATGTGGCCTATAGAAAGTTAAATCACATGTGTACTATGTGAGGAAACCCACCCAAAACTGCCATATTCTGTGTGATGGATATGCACTATGACCTTACCCTTACAAATCTTTTTCAGGTCAAGGCTGGTTAGGAATAGTTTGAGCTATTTCTCTTGATTATATTTTTTTAATAGGGTTCTTTGTATCATTCTAGAGCCTTGAATGAGGTTTTACTGCAAGGGCAAATTGTGCAGGGGAGAGAGGAATGAATATTTCAGGGTAGAGGGGAATGAATATGTGATAGTAAATGAATTGGAATGAATCCATGAATGTGAATAAATGTGAAAGAATCAACTTAAATATTACAAAGCAATGCAAAGCATGACATTATTAAGAACCTTACAATGTGTTGAAAATGACCTAAAACACCAAACAAACAAACAAAGCCCAAAGCATTTTTAAAATTTCCCCCAATTAAGCCAACGTGTGGCGATTCTTTTACAGCATTTAATACTTCAGATTTAAATGCATTCTGCTGTGGGCAATGTCATGTGTGGGATCATTCTGCTGTGGGCAATGTCATGTGTGGGATCATTCTGCTGTGGGCAATGTCATGTGTGGGATCATTCTGCTGTGGGCAATGTCATGTGTGGGATCATTCTGCTGTGGGCAATGTCATGTGTGGGATCATTCTGCTGTGGGCAATGTCATGTGTGGGATCATTCTGCTGTGGGCAATGTCATGTGTGGGATCATTCTGCTGTGGGCAATGTCATGTGTGGGATCATTCTGATGTGGGCAATGTCATGTGTGGGATCATTCTGCTGTGGGCAATGTCATGTGTGGGATCATTCTGCTGTGGGCAATGTCATGTGTGGGATCAGGATGCTTGGGCAGATTCTCTGTATAAAAAAACACAAACAGTTTCATTAATTTTGTTAATGGAAATTATACCACGGGGAAACTACTGTTTTCCTATCTGTGGACAAAATTGATTATTGGTGTAGTGTTCCTATATTAGTTTGATGTCACAGTAATGTATCCCTATGGGGTCTAAGGAATGACCATTGGCCAAGTTTAGCATGATTATTGGAATGTCCTGGTGGAATTGATTTCTGATTTACTGGAGAGCTCTTGATTGCACTTGATTACATTTGTTTACAGGGGCATGGTCAGATGGTGATTGGTGATTTAATAAATGAAGAATGCTTGATTGAATACATGATTAATGGTGAATTTTGTCTTTACAGAGCAATAACAAATCTGTAGCTTTAAAAAATGACTCTCTAGCCACTGAGGTATCTTTAATCCTGTCCTTAGATAGCTTTAAACACATCTTTAACAACACCGGTAGTTTCAAATTAGGACTCTGTAGCAACAGAGGTACATGTATCTTTAAATATGTCCTTAGCAACAAAGATCATCTTTAACATTTCTTTAGCAACACGGGTAGATTTAACAATGTATCTAGCAACTCATCTGACTTTGAAAATTCTAGCAACACAGGTCAGCTGTAAACATGTATTTGGCAACATGAGTAGCTTTACCTGACTCTAGCAACACGTGTAGCTGTAAACATGTATTTGGCAACATGAGTAGCTTTACGTGACTCTAGCAACACGTGTAGCTGTAAACATGTGTCTAGCAACACAGATAGCTTTAGACATGTGTTTAGCAACACAGGTAGCTTTAAACATATTTCTAGCAACATGGGTAGCTTTAAACATATCTCTAGTAACACAGGTAGCTGTAAGCATGTCTCTAGCAACATGGGTAGCTTTAAACATGTCTAGCAACTCAGGTAGCTGTAAACATGTGTCTAGCAACAGAGGTAGCTTTACACATGTCTCTAGCAAACGGGTAGCTGTAAACATGTCTCTAGCAACACAGGTAGCTGTAAACATATCTCTAGCAACACAGGTAGCTGTAAACATATCTCTAGCAACACAGGTAGCTGTAAACATGTCTCTAGCAACACAGGTAGCTGTAAACATATCTCTAGCAACACAGGTAGCTGTAAACATGTCTCTAGCAACACAGGTAGCTGTAAACATATCTCTAGCAACACATGTAGCTGTAAACATGTCTCTAGCAACACAGGTAGCTGTAAACATGTCTCTAGCACCACAGGTAGCTGTAAACATGTCTCTAGCACCACAGGTAGCTGTAAACATGCCTCTAGCACCACAGATAGCTAGCTTTAAAATATGTCACTAGCAACATGGATAGCTTGTAAACACGCCCTTAGTAACACATGTAGCTTTAAATATGTTATTAGAGAAACAGGTAGATTTAAAGGAAATTTAGCGACACAGCCAAACAAGCTTTTATTGAGAGTTCTGAAAAACTTGACAAAAGGTAAAAGAATTATCCGAATCGGATGATAAACAAACAAGATATGACCATTTGAAGGATGTTCTAAAACGGGTAAGAGAGCCGCCATTTTTAGAACTATGAAGTCATAGTTCCAAATTACCATATATGGAATATTTATAAATATCATTTAAAGCAAAGAAAATCACCGCAAATGAATGCAAAATCTTTTACTGGTCATATAAAGCATTATTGTCATTAAGTATACATATTTTTCATACATTTTTCTCTATGTAAATACCTCTTCAGCTCCGCTCTAGATTGCTCGAAATATACTGAACAAAAAAAAAAACCTGCTGATGTTGATGCTGATTGTCTAGACAGTAAAACAGGAAAAAAATAATGTTTAAAGAATAATAAGATAGAATGCCAACAATAGTCCAAACAAAGATGTTTTTGAAAAGTCAGTACACAAGAGAGTTGGCCTTGTTTTCTTAAAACATGCATTAAGGCCACAAAAACAAATTAAATCTACAAAAGTTACCGAAATTTGTCCGAGACAATATTCTCTATAAAATTACGTTCCTTACAAAAAAAAATCACAAAAAGACATAATACAGGTTGTGTAGATGGCAGCTTCTGATTATCAACATTCATCAAATTACCTCCCTTTAACATTTCCATGTTATTGCTTGGCAAATTTGTTTAATGGGATGTTTAGTACTCACTTAAGTGTGCCTACAATTAATAAACATCAAACAATGTTTTATTGAAATGCTGTTTAAGCTTTTATACGCCCTCAAAAACTGGTCTTTGGAAATACAAGCAAAAAAGTCAGACATTTCTTTTTTTATTCAGTATACTATGTAAAATAAGTTTAGCAACATTTAGGGAATTTTGAAATATTTTTTTTTAACATTTTTCTTTTGGATCCTTCCCCCTATGGGATTTGCTTAAGCATACCAATTGATATGTAGGTGGAATTACCAATAAAATGTGTGTTAAATATCAAAAAGGGATTGAATTAAATGTTCTATGTTGTGCTTGTTTTATTATGCTTTGAAAAACGGTAAACATTTCAAAATTCCCTAAATGTTGCTAAACTTATTTTACATAGTGTATACATAGTGTATGCCCAGCTGCAGGCAGCAACACTGATAGATCTCTAACACAGTGGTAGCTTCACCTTAGATGCAAAGGTAGCTTTAAATATGTATTGAGAAGCTAAAACTCTTTGTCCAGTGTCTGTACATAGCTCGAATATCATATGGATTCTTCTGATTGCCATTTATTGTCATTAGGTTCATGCAAAGGTAGAACTATAAAAACTTTAATGACATAAATCATTGGGACAATAACTAGATCCCTGGAGTTAATAACTGGTAGCTGTAATAACAGTACATCTGGCATCAACTCTGGTTGTATCAAGTTTTATTGTCTCTAATAATATCAATAAACTTTTATATGAAATACTCTAATGAAAATGAACGAACATCAAACAAAAGGCCAGTTTGTCATTTATTGTCATAAATGCTTTATGTTGCTTTAAGTCTTCCCTTCATTCCATTAAATAGCCAAATCTATGTTTGCTCTCTGAAAAAACAACAAATATTTCATCTGATTGTTTCAGAAAATCTTGTTAGAAAGTAAATTTGATATTGTGTATGATGTTGGTATTGCCAATGTCACTTTGTTAAAATAGAGCCTAGAAAGAGACAATGATGTAACATGTTAGGAATAAGTGTAGCGATACCTCTAAATCAGGAAATAGTGTAGTGATACCTCTGTATCAGGGAATAGTGTAGTGATACCTCTGTATCAGGAAATAATGCAGTGATACCTCTATCAGGAAATAGTGTAGTGATACCTCTGTATCAGGAAATGGTGCAGTGATACCTCTGTATCAGGAAATAGCTATATTAATATGAACAAGCAAGGTTTTACGCAAGCGTAAAATAGCTGCCGAGAGAAAATAGCATTATGTCTGGGTAGGAACTGGGAACAAAGTTTAACATAATAACAGACCAAGTCACGGGTGTTAAAACAATATTCAAAAAAAGAGTTGTCACGGAGACGTAAACACGCCATGACCGGTTTTTTTACCAGACACTTTCTTCCCAATTTGTGCTACGCGAATCCTTGACATGCCTTACAAATTGATTACATATTCACCTTTGTAGCACGACGTGCTAAAGTACACATCAGCACAGAAATAGAATTACTCACGTGTATGGGATGCGTTTGCGTTAGCATGCATTACAACACAGATAAACTGTTCATTGCTACCAAGTGTAATTATAAGATTGTGTTACCAAAGTGAAAAAACTCTAAGAAACTATCCATTACTACCTTACCTTGTGCAATTACTAAAACAATATAAGCTTTCTGAAAATCTTTCGAAATTTTACACAATCATGGTGTGTTTGGTTCCAAAAGACCGCGAGCGAAAAGTTCCCCTCCACCCCATAATTCCCTCAATTTTTATTGCATTTTTGGCATTTTTATTTTTTTTATTTTTGGGGACAGTGTGTAGGCACGTGCCTACAGTGCCATAGGAAGCTACGCCACTGGTGATATCTCTCTATCAGGAAATAGTGTAGTGATACTCTCTATCAGGAAATGGTGTAGTGATACTCTCTATCAGGAAATAGTGTAGTGATACTCTCTATCAGGAAATAGGGTAGTGATACTCTCTATCAGGAAATAGTGTAGTGATACCTCTGTATCCCTTCCGTCTTTCTGCTAGCATCTCTAAATAATTTCCCAATAATATGATGTGAAACATCAGTTCAATTAATTTCTTTTTTTTTCCATTTACCATTTTCAGCGATCAGCAGAGCTTATGCCGTGGTGCGGTGTCCGTCGTCTGACCATCCGTCTGTCCGTAAACTTTTTTTTGTAGCGACAACTCCTCTGAAACAACTAGATGGATTTTCATGAAACTTTACAGAAATATTGCCCATCATATGATGTCTAGTTGATCCTAGCAAAAACCCACGTTGATGTGAAATTCAAGATGGCCACCACGGCTAAAAATAGATGCATATTTGTGTAAAGCAGCTTCATTACCTCAAAATTGTTCATTCTGCTCTGCTTTGCATGGTCCGAAACACATTTGAACGAAAACTTCATACGTCATCTTATCTCCCACTGAGGTTGCTGTCCCATTATTATCTAATATGATGTGTTGTAACAAGAGGTAAACTCCATTTCATTTCCTCATGCCTAGATTATTGCAATAATGTTACCTGATGCCAGAATTACCTGGCAATTATTGGGTAATATTCTCCTATCAGATTTGTATCAATCAGAGTGTCATATCAACCAATCAGATGTGACACAGTTATGGAGTTACCCAATCATAGAAGTGTGCCAGAATTCAAAAAACTGTAGCTTCAACCATATCATATATTCGCTTCACCTGGAAACACCTGGAAGTAATTTTCTAAGAGAAAACGCTCCATAGCTAAAATGTTTTCTTGTTTTCATGATATGTTTGATGAACTGAAAAGTCAGGAACAGAGTTTTTGTATATTCAGATAGCTTGCTTAACATGGAGCTTCAAAGGAAATGTATACCTTGATAGCTAATTAAAACCTCAGGATTACAAATTAATTTAAGGTTCCAGTGTGGTCTGGAACATTCTCTTATCATGTAACTTTCTGAGAGGTTAATTTTTGACAGACCCAGCATTTTTATTTATTTTTTATAAAACTTTAGATTCAAGAAAATGTTGGTGATTTCACTAAAAATGCTATCCATGCAGTATATACAGCCTTTTTCGTCTAGGGGTCTTATAGGGGTCCGACTTAAAATTTGATCATTAACAATATTGTCTGTTCTAAAGGGCCAAAAGGTAATAATGACTGCTGACCACTTATTTGCAAGATAAATTAAATTAAACTCTAACAGGCCGAAACATAATGAAAGCATGAGTCTATTCTGTGTGCTATCCAGATGATATGTTTTGATTAATAACTCCATGATTGATTGATATGGCATTTTTATAGAACATTTTTAAAATGCTGAAAAAAAAGCCTGTTGTACACCATTTAAATATTGGTACATGCTTTTGTCTCTACAGGGACTACAGCTACTCCCAAAAAGTGGCAGGTCATACTGCAACTATAAACAATTAAACAGTTGGGAGATTATTGATGACTTTTGGCAATTAAATAGATTGTTAATGTGGGCAGATTAAAGCAGATTTTGAAAAACAGCTGAATCATTCATGTTCTGAAAGTAGAAATGTCCCGTTTCATGTCTGTCTCACGAGGCGAGTCACTCTCAATGCTAGAATTAAGTCATGCAAGATCAGGAAACTGGTTAAAAAAAAAAGCTTCAACATCATGGTAAATGCACATAATATCTGCTGTCCGTCTGTCTGCTGTCCGTCTCTGCTGCTGTCCGTCTCTGGTTTTGTTTAACTTTTTATGGACTAAGAGTGTTGTTAAAGGGACACACGGCAATCTTGAAATGTTTATCAAGCATAGAAGTTAGCATCTGCATTTTTTTTTTTAATCAAGATTGCTGTGTGACCCTTTTAAACATACATTTATTTTTATTCTTTCAGTCTATATATATACATGTAGACTTCATGAGGATGTTGTTTAATTTACCCTCTCAGGGTATTGTAATAACATTAAAAATCTAATTTTACCTTTTTGCATTTCGAGAGCGTTTGTTCTTTGAAGTCTGTCGTATTCCAAAAGGTAAGACTCCAATAATTAAACATCACTTTGAGGGCTCAACCCCAAACTACTGTATCATGTCTACTGTATCATGTCTATTGTATCATGTTCTTTATTTATGTATGAATACAACAGTTTTGCATTCACACCTCATACGTATCTAGAGCTGAGAGTTACAATTATAGAGCTGAGAGTTACAATTATAGAGCTGAGAGTTATTATTATAGAGCTGAGTTATAATTTAGAACTGAGAGTTATAATTATAGAGCTGAGAGTAACAATTATAGAGCTGAGAGTTATAATTATAGAGCTGAGTTATAATTTAGAACAGAGTTATAATTATAGAGCTGAGAGTAACAATTATAGAGCTGAGATTTATAATTATAGAGCTGAGTTATAATTTAGAACTGAATGTTATAATTATAGAGCTGAGAGTAACAATTATAGAGCTGAGATTTATAATTATAGAGCTGAGTTATAATTTAGAACAATGTTATAATTATAGAGCTGAGAGTTATATATATCTGAGAGCTATAATTATAGAGCTGAGAGTTATAATTATAGAGCTGAGTTATAATTTAGAGCTGAAAGTTATAATTATAGAGCTGAGAGTTATATAGAGCTGAGAGTTATAATTATAGAGCTGAGAGTTATAATTATAGAGTTGAGCAATATTTCATTAAAGTAGCTACCCCACCAACAACAGCCAATTTACAACATGTGTGCATTGATGATGAAGTATATATATATATAACTGATGATGAAGTATATATATATAACTGATGATGAAGTATATATATATAACTGATGATGAAGTATATATATATATATATATATAACTGATTATGAAGTATATATATATAACTGATGATGAAGTATATATATATATAACTTGCATATTTTGAGAATCCAAACTCAGACACAATATAAAGGAGCCAAAAACCAAAAATTGAACATTGAATTAAGATTTAACAACCCATAAATCATTTTACGCATATTCAATGATGGGTATTTTAAGAACCTGTGAATAAAACCTATTATTTCAATCGGCACAAACACATATTACACATTTTTATATGACCTGAACACCTGGATAAAGTTTCGATAAACGGTAATTTTGTTGTTATTTGGCTGTTTAGTTTCTATAAGAAATGAGGAAAAACTCTCAGTTCCCGCTTCTAATAATTCAGTGATATTCTGAGAAAAAGATTCAGAGAATATAGACTGAGCAAAAATATGAAGTATCCCTTTTTCTTTTCCTTATTATATAGACAGCAAAGCAGGAAATAATAAATGATGCATATAGAATAATTAGATCGACCACCACAAATAGTCGCAACAAAAGTTTTTTTGAAAAGATCAGTACACATGGGAGTTATCCCCCTTTTTCTTAAACCATGCATTTTTCATAAAAACACATAAAATCTACAAACATTACCTCAATTTGTCCAAGACAATATTCTCTATACGTTGCTTCCGAATGAAAATCACAGAAAAACCGATTGTGTAGGTCTCAGTTTTGATTATCAAAAATGATCAAATTACCTCACTTTAAGGTTTCTCATTATAGCGTCCATAAAAGAGTATTGCTTTGCAAAATTTGAAACTGTTTAAAGGAATATTTAGTACTAAGTGAAGTGTACTTAAAAATATCAAACATTGTTTAATTAAAGTGCTGTTCAAGCTGCCCTACGCCCTCAAAAACTGGCCCGTGGTAATACCAGCAAAAAAAGGGGATACTTTTTATTTTTGCACAGTATAATTCTGTGATATTCTGAGAAAATTAGTGATATTTCTGAGAAAATGATTAAGAGAAGATACTTGTAAATGATTGTGTTAATTTACAGTGACTAACCACAGAACAGCTTCAAAAGACATTACACTTACCACATACAAACAATAGGGAGATATTGATGGCTTTTGGCAATTAATCAGTGAATTGTTTATGTGGGAGGGAAGTGTAAGGATTTTGAAATGCCACTGAATCATTTATTTCGGAGGGAATGTCCCGTGTTGTAAATATAGGTTGGTCCAGTGTTTTTAAGCTCTATGGAAATTAAGTAAAGGTTATGCTTTAGTCTGTTGTCCTTTGTCCTTTGTCATGGTAACAAGTGTCGGTGTTATGAGGGTTTGTCGAGTGTCGAGTTGCGAGTTACAAAAAAAAAGCGAGTTGCGAGTTACAAGCCAAAAAAACTGTGAGTTGCGAGTTACAAGCTGAAAATAACTTAACAAATACGAGTTACAAGCTGAAAATAACTTAAAAAATACGAGTTACAAGCTGAAAATTCGAGATGCGAAAATAACTTAAAAATGCGGTGTTATACAGTAACAGTGTCATGGAGTTATTGCCGTTGGTTATGTCAAAATAAGGGAATTTCAGCTTGTTTACATGATATTTGGTAACCGGATTCTGATATTCACCCAATTTAATTTGAAGGTTTGTTTCAATAACATCTTGGATGAGTGAAAGCAAAATTGCTGCAAGGAAAACAATCAATGTATTATTCAGTGAAATAACAATCAATGTATTATTCAGTGAAATAACAATCAATGTATTATTCAGTGAAATAACAATCAATGTATTATTCAGTGAAATAACAATCAATGTATTATTCAGTGAAATAACAATCAATGTATTATTCAGTGAAATAACAATCAATGTATTATTCAGTGAATTGGAAACAAATTACAACACAAAGAAAGCTATGCCCAAATCTTAAAGCTACAGAGTCTCTATTTTAACTGCTAATAACTCATGAACGTGTGAAGTAGTTTCAAATCGACGAACACCCCTAAAGTCGGTATATAAGCAGAAATCGATGCGTAAAATATTTATTTAGCCTTCATATAGGTAACATCGATAAATATACGGCTTCAGAATATGTGATAAAAAAGTAATTGCCCGGAAGGGATTTGAACCAGACGTTGCGCTTTTAATTTGTATGTTTAACCTCTAGACCACGGCCATTTATTGGTATGTTGTAGCATTTTTAACACTAAATAGGCATTACGTTATAACTAGTAAACACACAAACTCATCAAGCGCTATACAACAAGTCGAGATATGGTTGTTTTGAGGCGAAATATTAGTTTCATATTGATAACATATAATATTACACCAGGCAATGTTAATTTACACGTGCGACAAGATGGTCTATATATTTATTGATTCATCTTGAGTTGCGTTCAAATAGGTTAAGTTATTAATAGTAGTTAATATACCATTTTCTCAAGAAGCATTATAGTACGATGTGAACTGGTAGATGTCTATACAATAAATGATGTCCTGCATTATATTTGCTCGCTTACATACCCGATTTCGACATGAGCTGGTGAACATGAAGTTACAAATAAAGACACGCCTACAAAGAAGAAATCAATTGATATAGAGACTGTAGCTTTAAGTTAACACTCACTTTCATAGTTCCTCTCATTCTGGGAATAAAAACTTGATCATGCAATAACAAGATTAGGATGGCTGTGAGGTGCTGGATGGTTAGGATGACTGTGAGGTGCTGGATCATGCAATAACAAGATTAGGATGGCTGTGAGGTGCTGGATCATGCAATAACAAGGTTAGGATGGCTGTGATATGCTTGATGATGCAATAACAAGGTTAAGATGGCCATGAGGTGCTGGATCATGCAATAACAAGGTTAGGATGGGTGTGAGGTTCTTGATCATGAAATAACAAGGTTAGGATGGCTGTGGGGTACTGGATCATGCAATAACAAGGTTAGGATGACTGTGAGGTGCTGGATCATGCAATAACAAGGTTAGGATGGCTGTGAGGTGCTGGATCATGCAATAACAAGGTTAGGATGGCTGTGAGGTACTGGATCATGCAATAAAAAGGTTAGGATGGCTGTGAGGTGCTGGATCATGCAATAACAAGGTTAGGATGGCTGTGAGGTGCTGGATCATGCAATAACAAGGTTAGGATGGCTGTGAGGTGCTGGATCATGCAATAACAAGGTTAGGATGGCTGTGAGGTACTGGATCATGCAAAAAAAAGGTTAGGATGGCTGTGAGGTGCTGGATCATGCAATAACAAGGTTAGGATGGCTGTGAGGTGCTGGATCATGCAATAACAAGGTTAGGATGGCTGTGAGGTGCTGGATCATGCAATAACAAGGTTAGGATGGTTGTGAGGTGCTGGATCATGCAATAACAAGGTTAGGATGGCAGTGAGGTGCTGGATCATGCAATAACAAGGTTAGGATGGCTGTGAGGTACTGGATCATGCAATAACAAGGTTAGGATGGCTGTGAGGTGCTGGATCATGCAATAACAAGGTTATGATGGCTGTGAGGTGCTGGATCATGCAATAACAAGGCTAGGATGGCTGTGAGGTGCTGGATCATGCAATAACGAGGTTAGGATGGCTGTGAGATGCTGGATTTCTATGTATCATTCCCCTCTCTTTGGGGCAGCTCGAAATAACCTGAGACAAACTAACATATATTGAAGTTCATATATTACAGGCTCTCAAAGAGAAATGAAAACAACTTGTTTGTTAAACAATGGCAGTCTATATACTAACAGTGTACCTGTGTTAGTCCGCGCATCCGTGGCCGGGATAGTAAAGACGTTGCTTCTAAACTTTTTCACCTCTCCGCTGCGGGTTCAAATCCCACTGGGAGCTCGACTTATCAAGTGAGAAAGTGTCGGATGGTGAGTGGTATACAGTACTGGTTCTACTCAGGTAAAATAGGGCAGTCTACCTCTACCACAAAAAGAAAATGACCGTCATATATGGCCTAACATGTGCTAAATATGACATAAACACCATTGGAAGATAGATTATCCAGGTTTTTTTGTTTTGGGGAGTTATGCTAAATATTAATACAGTAAAATATTCATGACAGTATATATTTCACAAATGTCGGACGCATAAAACATTATTCATGAGATGTGTAAGTTAGTCCATGGGGGGAAAGAACATCACATGATCAAAGAACATATCGGTAGACAGACTAACGAATGGGAATATGGTTTCTATGGCTATATCGAATGTTGTTAAGTGCTCAGCAACACAGGAGAGGTTATTTCGAGCTGCCCCAGAGAGAGTGGAATGATATATAGGAATCTGGGAACCTGCCTTAGTCTTACAAATGAATAGAATTGAATGTTGTTTAACGGCTCATCAACACAGTATTGGTTATTTAGAGCCGTCCCAGAGAGAGTGGAAGGATACATAGGAACCGTGCCCTACTCTTATTATCGAATAGATTCCTATGGTTCTTTTTTTTAACGTGCTTGGAGGTTAGACCGATACACGGGACCGCCCGGTTTACGTCCCCATCCGACGGACGAGGCTAAGGGAAAGTGTCTTGCCCAAGAACACACCGACGAAAGTCAGTGGCACCACGGAGGATTGAACCCGGGGCCTCCAGTTACAAATCCGCCGCACTACCGACTGCGCCACGCCAGCCCTCAAATGAATAGACTTCAGCGGTTATTAACATACTCGGAGGACAAACTCCGTCCCCATCCGATGGATGAGGCTAAGGAAAAATGTCATGCCCAAGAGGCCAGCACACCCCTGATTCAATGGTGACAGCGGGTCGTCTGTTCTCAGGAAATATAAGCATAATTATACAGAGTGTCAAGTTACAAAACCAGGATGGTGTTATAAATTTCAAGAAATGAATTTGTCATGGTTTAACATTTTGTACAAAAACACCAACAAGTTTATCTCCTAATAAACCTGACTGGAAACTGAATGCTCGTAATGTATTTGAGATGTTTTTAAAATTGTTTTCAACTTGTGAATTAATGTTAGTGTTGGGGCCACATTGTTTAAATTGAGAGTTAAGAAGAAGTTTAAGAAATTGCTGAGAAAATCTGTAGAACAAACGGGAAGCAGAGCTTTTTGTTTATGTAACCTCACTAACACAAGAAATAATATCTCTGTTGGAACCACTTTCTGGTAATTAATTTGGATTATTTCCAGACATTTATGGATGCGTTTTTGGGAGGAAAAACTTGGGAATTATTTTATGGAAGCCATTGGCTTGTTGGGAATTTCATATTATGATGTTTGATGTTATATGATGTACGCCAAAGTTACGATGATATTCTGAAGTAACGTGAATGCAATGAGGTTGTTTGCTACATGCCATAAAGTGATCGACTTTGATGGATTATTGGTTACATAACTGCGGGTGATCTTATTTGATATTATTATAACACGTGGTTGGATTGCAAAATTTGTGTGTCAAAAAAATAAGTTCGAATAGAGTGGATAATTTGTGTGTCAAAAAAACAACAACATTTTAATGGAGTTACTAAAGTTCAAATTTGTGGTATTGTTTAATATTGAGGATTTGAGATGCATGATTAAAAAGCAATTTGAATTTTTTTGTCAGTTCAAAATGTTTTGAATTGTGAGTTTCGCACAAATTTAAACTTCTTTGTTATTTGAATTTGGTTATACTTTGTTCTTAAAGAGCAGTAAAATGTTAAAAAAAAATAAAAGAAAATTATTCAGTAGTCGGAGATGATCCAACAGTATCTCTACAGTCATTAATAATTACATTCAAAATTATTCATTACTAATTGTTATAAACAATTACAATTTTACTTGAAATTGGTAGACTTTAAATAAACAAACAATGCTATTTAAATGTGCTCCAAAGTGATAAAAGTGTAAAATTTATGTGAATGTTTTTAATTTTTTAAGCAGAAAGTTTAAATTGAGCAACAAATAAAAGAAAAAAAAGAAAAGATGATTTTCCTCCGAATTTTATTATTTATTTTTCACTAACACAGTGGTTCCCCCCTGGTTTTTCCATAACAAACTGAATGTTTATGAATGTTGTTTAACGGCTCATCAACACAATATAGGTTATAAGAAAAATTACAGTTCTTGAAATGCTCTTCAATATTTCTTGAAAATGTTCAATGTTCAAGAACATATTAAGAACATGTTCTAGAACAATGAATCAAAAACAGTTCAGGAACTGTTCTAAATGTTCTAGAAACGTTCATGAACTGTTCTTGAGTATAAGAACAGAGTTTCTCAGGGGTTCATCTTCATTAAATAAACAAATCTATACTACTATTAACAAACAAATATATGATCATTATTGCATGAACAGTTTAATATAATAACATTATCTGGAGTTTAAAAGCCCATGTCTTCATTTATATTTGCAAAGAAAGTAGGTAAAGAATATATGACACCTGTCAGTGTGATTCTGACAAAATTGCAAATAAAATGCAAACGCCATTCTTTTGAGTTTTTGGCGGCAAAATGGCAGTCCAACTGAAGATTGTGCTTGCATCATTTAATGATTAAATGCAAAGACCTAATAACAAAAGTGTTTTGTGATAATACTTAAATTACTTATTGTGTCAAAACATCTTATGCATTTAATAGTTGTATTTGAAAGATGAAATTTCTAAACTTTAGAAACAGTATTTTAAAATGAAACCCCTATTGTCATGTGTTTTCGCGGATTGACTTTCTTTTTTTGTTGCTGACAGAAAAATGGTATTCAGCACTGCAGATATTATTTCATTTCAGTATCATATGTAACATTTCACCAAGTATGACCAGGCATTCTGAAGGTTCAATTAATGAATTGTTCTTTAACTGTTATGTATGTTAAATTAGTGACCAAGGAAGTTCTGGAACTGTGCAGGAACTGTTCTGGATAGATTGTTCAAGAACGGTTCTTGAACTGTGCTTCATCTGTTCTTGAGCAGTTCTAGAACGGTGCATGAACGTTAAATGAGACAAAATTTCTAGAACTTATGTTCAAGAACAGTTCTAGAACTATCTTACTGGAACTTTCAAGAACAGTTCCAGTACAGATCATTCTGGAACAGTTCTAGAACAGTTTCAGTACAGATAGTTCTAGAACTGTGCTTCATCTGTTCTTGAGCAGTTCTAGAACTGTGCATGAACATTAAATGAGACAAAATTTCTAGAGGTTATGTTCAAGAACAGTTCTAAGAACAGTTCCAGTACAGATAGTTCTAGATCTGTTCTAGAACAGTTCCAGTACAGATCGTTCTGTAACAGTTCTAGAACAGTTCCAGTACAGATAGTTCAAGAACTGTTCTTGAACATAAGTTCTAGAACTGTTCTTGAACATAATTTCTAGAAAATTTGTCTCATTTAATGTTCACATACTGCTCTAGAACTGTACCAGAACAGATTAGGTACAGTTCAAGAACAGTTCTTGAACAATCTATCCAGAACAGTTCAAGAATTGTTCAAGCACAGTTCTAGAAAATTTCGCAGGGCCAGGGAATAGCGGTTATAAGAAATTGCATACATGCCAAATATGACTTCATGAAACTAGAAAATCTTTCAACCTGTTAAAATTTATCTTTATACCTAAATTGATCTGTCAATGATAGTTAAGGAGGCGTGAAACACCAACATCAGTGAATTGCTCCAAATTAATGTTGGGAAAGTTTCTCTTATCATTATATGGTAGAAACAAAAGTGCTTTTCTCTGTCATTGAGATAGTGAAAGAAGGTAAAATACCTATGTCATAAATTGCTCCAAATTAACAAATTAAAGTAGTTTTGTTTTAGAATGTGAAAATACAAGGAAAAAAGGTTGTGCCTAAATTTTTACAGAAACCTAAACTTAATTGTTATCTATATAATAGGGGTTGGAGCAGTAATGCCAACCCATCTTCCAATTTTCAGATAAAGTTTTAGTGTGTGTGTGACAGTGTGAAGGGGAGAGTTTGGGGAGGGGAGTGGGTGGTAGGGAGGGGGTGGAGGATAGTATCCAGTGGCGTAGCCTCACCAAAATCTCAGTTACTCATGGGGGTAGGTGTGGGAGAAGTTGTTTCCCTCCCCCGGGAAATTTTTAAAAAATAAACGCTCGTACGTGACTTCTGGTGCATTTTAGGGTCAGGATGAAAGTTTAAATCCTGTCGAAAATACCATTATTCCCTTAACATTTCATTCACCTTAGAACTGAAAATTATGGTATAATGATTTTTGACAATATTATTTTTTGAGCCTCCGTTTGAAAAGTTTACTCGCGTGAGTAAATGAGTATGGCACGTTACACGCCTGGTATCTATTAGGCCCCAACTCGCGATACAATTAAAAGAAAATACCTATGATACACTTTTGGAAAATTAAAAGCACATATTATTTAGGTTATAAACATGAATTCAAGTAAAATGTTTTGAAACATTCAAAAGTTAATCTGTATAAAAAGGAAAAGGTTTTAAGTCTATTAAATTCCTGAAGTTCGATCATGTTCAACTGAATGTTAAATACATGTGGCTGCATGAACATTTCTGATTAACTCGTGACTCATATTCTTCTAACGTTTAATGACAGAGAAGTCAAACTTAATTGGCAGTGTCATGATTTTCTCCCTTCTTGAATTTTGAATCCTGATTTATGGTTTATTTTGGAGATGCCTGCAGTGATTAATTTGTGAAACCGTAATACAACAGTGCGACTAAATAAGGGAGGTAATTGGCTGTGCCATTTTCCATATGAAGGGAATTTGCGATTTTTTAGATGCCTCAAGTTTCTTAATTGCCCGGTCCATTGGTTATTTATGGTATCATGAGTGTCTGTTTCACTGTCTCTCGATCATCAAGCTGTCTCATACATTAAAGCGATGTTCCCTTATACAGCAGTTTTAAGCAAGCAATGAGATGGCAGCTTTAATTTAATTACCATTCTTAATTATTATAGTTCAGTTCTAAGCAATTTAAAAAGCAGAAATGATCACCGTTTCTACTAATGCAAAAGTACTTATTCAAGATAAATAATGTCAAAATATTTTAATAATTTGGAAACAAAGTTTAGTCTATAGTATATTATCATACAAAAATTGGATGGGTGACAATTGGTGGTGTAATGGGTAGCACGCTTGCCCAAAAAGCAAGTCATGGTTCGATCATGGCTGCATGCGCACACACACAAAAACTCTGATTTGGATACCTCTTGTACATTAACAGTTCGGATTGTATTAGGTCTATATTTATATTTCACGTTTACGATCATATTTCCTAATGGACAGCAGCCAGACAATAATTGCTTGTGAACGTTGGGATTTTGATAGTAAATGGCCCATATTTATGGACAATATTGATTAAAACTTGGAAAAACGACAGACAGGATAGAAGATGGCCGGGATTTGTTTGAGGTCATATTGACTCAGCGGAACATACAACAAATGTGGGACAAACATTAGGCTCAGCAGATTTGTGAAAGTTAATTAAAATTAATGAAATATGGATTACTATAATGGAAATATTGGGTAATGGTTTCAGGTGACTTTTGTTTTAATTGGGGAACAATCAAGAGTTATCAAAATGCCAGTGTTTTAATGGAACATGTTGTGTTTACATTTATGGGTGGTATATAAATAAATGAAAAAATAATTTGTTGTGGAAATAAATTTACACAGAAAACATTGTAAAGATTTTGTATCAAAGGGAGCTTATGAAAGTGAACAGTGGAATAGTTGAGGTATTCTTTTAATTTCCTCCATTTTACTAGAAAGAAAATATATTTTGCGGCTGTTTTCAAACAGAGCGTGTAAGACAATACAGTAACTATGGTGTTGGAATATATAGTGACAGTCTGGGATAAGGAGCAACCTAGAACTTACAGCCATGATAAACTAAAGGTAAGGAACAGACATAATTATGTATTATCTCCCCTGAATTTATGAGAATTCCCTTACAACCATGATAATTTGAAGGTAAGGAAAATAACTCATGTATGGATTAATTCCCTTGAATTTATGAGTTACTTCCCCTACAACCATGGTACTGAAGGTAAGACACTTAAATACTATGGATTATCTCCCCTGAATATTTATGGATTACTTCCCTTACAACCAAAGAAATATAGCTAAGGATTATCTTCCCTGGATTACTTCCCTTACAAACATGATAAATTGAAAGTAGGAAACATAGCTCATACAAGGATTATCTCCCCTGGATTACTTCCCTTACAAACATGATAAATTGAAAGTAGGAAACATAGCTCATACAAGGATTATCCCACCTGAATTTATAAATTACTTCCTTTGATATTTGTTAACTTTACTCCTGTAGTCATTGATCTCTTTTATTTAGGGTGAGGCAGAATAAAAACAGCCAGTCGGGTAACAGGACACACATACTGGGGAGACGTATTGTTTTTGGCTTGAATGTCTGTCTGTCTGTCTGTCTGTCTGTCTGTGTCACAAGTTGTGTTCTCCCCATATCTCTTAAACTGCTTGAGAGGGATTTTGAAATAACTTGGCACAAATGTTCACCATATTGCGACGACATGCAACTTCCAGCAACGTCCGTTCAAGGTCAAGTCCACACTTAGAGGTCGAAGGTCATATGCACTATATTTCGTGTCCGCTCCATTTGAGGGATTTTGAAATAACTTGGCACAAATGTTCACCATATCGAGACGATGTGCAGAGCGCAACTTTCAGCCAGGTTGGTTCATAAATTATGGGGGGAGACATAAAAATTATGTTTTTGTGACAAAAACAACTGTCTAGTTTATTTTTGGCATTATAACCTTAAAACCTAAAATTGCACTTTTGGACTCTTTAAATTCATGCTTGTTGGAAACAGCCTGTTATTGACTACCATTTTGTTCTGTAACATTAAACAACTTTAAAGAAACGTTGCATTACTCACACTTCCTTTGTAACATAAACACTGGGGATTATGTTTTATGTTTTCTATGAGAAAAAAAAAGTTTTTATAAACTTTTAGGGATTGTCTCAATTTATAATGTGAAACAGTCTACCAGTCTGGTTTCATGATTAGGAAATTATTAAGAATTTTTTATTTCCATGTGGGTACATTACACCCATGTGGGACATTAATTATCATTTTGACAGCAATGATAAGGATGTGGTTAGATTATGTTCACAGTCTGCTGTGAAATAAATTATGAGTAAGTGGTTGCAGGGGTGGAGGGATCTAATGTGGTAATCAGTATTAACCACCTTGCACAACATTTAATAGTTTTTCTAATTTAAAAAATGAGTAAAATATTAGCTTACTGCATGTAGCTGTAGTAATATAAAAGTTGATTATTCGTCATGAAGTTGTATCATATTTTATTTTGCTGGATTTAACTTAATTACCTGTCATTCCTTCTGACAGTAATTTATGATAGTTACAATTTTTATGCTCCCGGTGGATGCATTTAGCTTCAGCCTTGTCAGTTCGTCCGATTGTCCGCCCATCTCGCTTTATTATCCGTTCAGCCCCTCCTACTATTTTCAACTAATGTTCCTGAGACTTGGACAGTATGACATAGTGTCAGGACATTACGGTTGAATGATTTTTGGCAGATTACGGGACTTTGAAGTTTTTTCAAATGTAAAATGTTTCTGCTCAGCTTCTCTTACATTTTTCTTTAGGTTTCATGAAACTTGGTAGGAAATGTCGGTATGATGTCTAAATGTCTAGTAGCACAAATTGTCAGAATGTTGAAAGATTTTTGGTAGAGTTATGCAACTTAGAAATGTTTCTAGTGTAAGCATTTCCACTCAACTCTTACATTTTGCATCGGATTTTCATCAAATTTGGTAGGACGTTTCAGAACATTCCAGGTCAATGATTTTTGTCGGAATTGCCGGAATTTGAAGATTTTCAATTTCATTCTACCATTTTTATTTCAATATTCATGAAACTTGGTAGGAAGTTTCAATATTCAAGCAACTTGGTAGGAAGTTTTAATATTCAAAAAACTTGATAGGAAGTTTCAATATTCAAGAAACTTGGTAGGAAGTTTCAATATTCAAGAAACTTGGTAGGAAGTTTCAATTATTCAAGAAACTTGGTAGGAAGTTTCAATTTTCAAGAAACTTGGTAGGAAGTTTCAATATGCAAGAAACTTGGTAGGAAGTTTCAATATTTAAGAAACTTGGTAGGAAGTTTCAATATGCAAGAAACTTGGAAGTTTCAATATTCAAGAAACTTGGTAGGAAGTTTCAGTATTCAAGAAACTTGGTAGGAAGTTTCAATATGCAAGAAACTTGGTAGGAAGTTTCAATATTCAAGAAACTTGGTAGGAAGTTTCAATTTTCAAGAAACTTTGTAGGAAGTTTCAATATTCAAGAAACTTGGTATGAAGTTTCAATTTTCAAGAAACTTGGTAGAAAGTTTCAATATTCAAGGAACAAAGTTTCAATTTTCAAGAAACTTGGTAGGATGTTTCAGTTTTCAAGAAACTTGGTAGGAAGTTTCAGTTTTCAAGAAACTTGGTAGGAAGTTTCAATATTCAAGAAACTTTGTAGGAAGTTTCAATATTTAAGTAACAAATTTTCAGTTTTCAAGAAACTTGGTAGGAAGTTTCAATATTCAAGAAACTTGGTAGGAAATTTCAAGAAACTTGGTAGGAAGTTTCAATTTTCAAGAAACTTGGTAGGAAGTTTCAATATTCAAGAAACTTGGTAGGAAGTTTCAATATGCAAGAAACTTGGTAGGAAGTTTCAATTTTCAAGAAACTTGGTAGGAAGTTTCAATATTCAAGAAACTTGGTAGGAAGTTTCAATATGCAAGAAACTTGGTAGGAAGTTTCAATATGCAAGAAACTTGGTAGGAAGTTTCAATATTTAAGAAACTTGGTAGGAAGTTTCAATATGCAAGAAACTTGGAAGTTTCAATATTCAAGAAACCTGGTAGGAAGTTTCAGTATTCAAGAAACTTGGTAGGATGTTTCAATATGCAAGAAACTTGGAAGGAAGTTTCAATATTCAAGAAACTTGGTATGAAGTTTCAATTTTCAAGAAACTTGGTAGGAAGTTTCAATTTTCAAAAAACTTGGTAGGAAGTTTCAATATTCAAGGAACAAAGTTTCAGTTTTCAAGAAACTTGGTAGGAAGTTTCAATTTTCAAGAAACTTGGTAGGAAGTATAGTAGATCACATGGTCAGGACGAAAATGATTTTTGACGAGTTGTGGGACCTGAAGATTTTCTAGTTTAAATTGTTTCCACTGAACTCTGACGACATCACTATGAAAGGTTTTTGCACATATTATCAGAGTTTTCATTTTCAATGATCTGCCACAGAGATATGGCCCCTTGAATAATTACAAAATGCTATATATTACACTTAGAAGACTGACACGTTTGTGCACTCAACTCCTCCTACAGTTTTCAGCAGATTTGGAGCAGCTATATGGAACATAATTTTCCATTTTGTCAGGACTTCCATTTTCACTGCTCTGTTCTGCCTCAGAGTCTACGGGTCATTTATTTGGGGAGCATCTATCAGTTATACTGATTCTTTGTTGACAGTAGATTATTTTATAATCATTTATCACTTGCCTAAATATCACAATAAACTAGTGTATTAAATATGCAAATGAAGGCCAAATCAGTGTACAGTCTGTTCTGTTCCATATGTAATTGAAATCGCCCCATAAATTTCCGGGTAGAGGAAATCAACGAGGAACAGTGAATAAGGCAGACAAGAACTGGGTGTGCAAATATGCAAACATGGTGTGCAAAATAATTTGCTAAGATGCGCTAGTGAGTGCCTCTGGGGTAATTTATTTTTACAGATAAAGGTGAAAAAAACAAACATTTTAGATCATATTTCTTCTATAAATGTATACCAAACATAACAATATTGAGAAAATAAGAGTTTGGAAGTGTTATTGTGCAAAAAAAATTAATATTTTTCTACCCCGCCCACTCCCCCTAATATTGGCTGCGATTTTTCAAAAATGGCCGTGCAAGAGACGGCTGCACGGTTGGCTGGCTAATACTCTGACGAGGCAGTTCCTATGTCTTAGTTTCGTACAGAGAAGACAGGAACATACAACGTCATCATATATACTGAACTGAAAGGAAAAAGAAACGCATAATCACAAAATTGCCTATACTATGCTATATATTACTATATATACCTAATTTCACGTAATTATTCAGGATATATCTCGACGTGTTTTGTACAAAGAGTGGGTACGACTAATTACAGAAAGGACAACTATGCTGTGTAGTAGACATTTTAATCAAAGTATACTTTGTTACACGAAATGTAAACATGTTGAAGTTTCGCTTGAAAAAGTCAAGCCATTTTAGTATTATGTTTAATGTTAAGAGATTGCAACATTTAAAGCCTAAGTTTGCTTACCTGCTTGAGCCAAATGCGCATTCTAGAATGTCGATAATAAAACTTTAAAGGGGTGCTGTTTAAATCTTTCCGAAAGGACAGGCCTGATTTCGCCCTGTACCATTCGATTAGCAGTAGCATATTAAACATACAATATATAGTGGAAATACCCATTATGCGTTTCTTTTTTCTTTCAGTATATATACAGGCAGCTGCATTAATAAATATGGGGTTAAATAGTCGGCTCTTTTAACCCTTAGCTCCTATGAATATATAATGGACTGTCCTTTCTTTAAATTTAGACCATTCCATTTATGTTACAAAGGGGTGTTTTTGAGAAATGACAGATGAGCTGCTGGACATTGTAAACCCTGATCAGCATGCGAGTTAAACTCGCAGGCTGATCTGGGTATTATAATCGCCCTTAGCAGGCTAAGGGTTAATTTTGAGATGGTATTATCAACCATTAAACATAACATTTGTCAAGTAGGCTTCAAGGTTTTGTTCATGTTTAACAAACATTTCTTTTTTATTTATTTATTTCAAATTGGGGTTTTGTAATTGAATCACTCAAAAGATATTAACATTTTAGCAAGTAGGGTAATACATTATTTATATCAAGATTTTTTTATTTTTTTTTATCAAGAAATACCAATTTTGAAGAAATTGGTTAAATACCAATTTTGAAGAAATTGGTTATTTGATTTCTTTCCTACTATGCCTGGGCCTTTTGTATCAAGAATTCAATTTTGTTTTATATCTTTTGAAAAATCTGTTTGTTGATATCAAGAAATCGGTATATTTGATTTCTTTGCTTATGAATGGCAGGAGGTATACGTACAGTACTCAGGTTCTACCCAGGAATATAAGTAGATTGTCAGAATCAGTCTATTTTGTAATAGCAAAAGAAATTACAATTTTGATTTGATTTGATTTTTTGTTTTCAAATTATCAAGAGATGAATTATCAAGAAATTAATTACTGATATCACAAAACACTGAATAAATGGTAAAACAGCCTCCTGTAAGAATCTCCAAAAATGATTGCTTCTGTTAAACAGAGTTGAATCAAATTCCAGGTATAAACGTATTGACGGTGTGCCATCTATTTTAATTAAATCTGAAGTGATGGCACGGTAATTTATTACTTCCCTTTAAAATAAAGGTTAGTTTTCAAGTATAATTTGAATAAAAAATATTTTAAATTGATTGAGTACCGTCTGTTTAACCCAGATTTCAGGTAATGAACACTATGAATGCAAGAAATACAAAATTTACCTGAAACTATTGTTTTTTACGACTGCTTAGGCAGAACCTTTGTATATATTTTTTTCTATTTAAAGACCATAAGCATTTGTTTATACTTAAAATTTGATGGTCTTGAAGTCAGAACTGATTGGAACAGTCTGTTTTCCAAATAGCAGGGGAAAAAAATTGTATTCATTGATTTACCTTTGAATGATATATGAAATATATAGCACCAATCATGAAATATTGGGAACAGTTGGGCTGGAAGATTGAGTGTTCAGACCTAGTTGCAGTTGTATAATAATATCAGGTGAAAAGTTCAAAAGAAACTTTCACCTGAAAAACACGGACAAAAATTATCAGTCAGGTTGAAAATGAATATGATTTGGGCTAGCTGTGATAATCAATCAAGGAAATAATATGAAGTTAATAATGCAGTTTACCATATTGGAGTATTTATATGGGTTTGCCATATTGGAGTATTTATATAGGTTTGCCATATTGAACCATTTATATAGGTGTGCCATATTGGACCATTTATATAGGTGTGCCATAATGGACCATTTATATAGGTTTGCCATATTGACCATTTATATAGGTACCATTTATATAGGTTTTTCATATTGGACCATGTATATAGGTTTGCCATATTGACCATTTATATAGGTGTGCCATATTGACCATTTATATAGGTGTGCCATATTGACCATTTATATAGGTACCATTTATATAGGTTTGCCATATTGACCATTTATATAGGTACCATTTATATAGGTTTGTCATGATTGGAGCATTTATATAGGTTTGCCATATTGGAGCATTTGTATAGGTTTGCCATATTGGACCATTTGTATAGGTTTGTCGTATTGGACCATTTATTTAGGTTTGCCATATTGGGCCATTTGAATAGATTTGCCATATTGGACCATTTACATATGATTGTCATATTGGACTATGTATATAGATTTGCCATACTGACCATTTATATAGGTAACAGTTATATAGGTTTGTCATATTGGACCATTTATATAGGTTTGCCATACTGGAGCATTTGTATAGGTTTGCCATATTGGAGCATTTGTATAGGTTTGTCGTACTGGACCATTTTTTTAGGTTTGCCATATTGGGCCATTTGAATAGGTTTGCCATATTGGACCATTTATATAGGTTTATCATATTGGACCATTTATATAGGTTTGCCGTATTGGACCATTTATATAGCTTTGCCATATTGGACCATTGACATAGGTTTGCCGTATTAGATCATTTATATAGGTTTGCCATATTGGACCATTTATATAGGTATGCCATATTGGACCATTTATACAGGTTTGCCATATTGGCCATTTATATAGGTACCATTTATATAGGTTTGCCATAATGGAGCATTTATTAAGGTTTGCCATACTGGAGCATTTGTATAGGCTTGCCATATTGGACCATTTGTATAGGTTTGTCTTATTGGACCATTTATTTAGGTTTGCCATATTGGGCCATTTTGATTGGTTCAGTGATAAATTGAACCAATGAAACCAGTTAATTTAAAGCTCATTACATTCTCAGAACACACTGAGGTTTTACTGGACATTGAGTAATGAGGTTCTTGAAACCTAAGAAGCACAAAATTCTAATAATAAAATAATTCTAAAATGATTTAATAAACCATTTTATATAGGTTTGCCATATTGGACCATTTGTATAGGTTTGCCATATTGGACCGTTCATATAGGTTTGTCATATTGGACCATTTATATAGGTTTGTCATGTTGGACCATTTATATAGGTTTGTCATATTGGACCATTTATATAGGTTTGTCATATTGGACCATTTATATGGGTTTGGCATATTGGAGCATTTGTATAGGTTTGTCCTAATGGACCATTTATATAGAGATTACCGCATTTCTCCTAAAAATAGTGCATCTCCTAGTAGAAGCAATAATAAGCACCATTTTTATAAAGTCTTTGGTATGACCAGGCGGGGCATTGAGCCCACGACCTCCTGCATGCAAAGGCAGACACTCTACCATTATGCCAATCCCACCCCCGGTTCAAATATTTAAATGTAATAAATAGATTGTTTTATTGCTGCTTTCTATAATCGTACTATAATCTATGAATATTCTTCATTCGATGATGAATTGTTATAACCCAGCGGTCCCACATACTGTAGTCTGTCTTACGAACACATGTTAAAGAACCAAACCATTATTCGATAGCAAGATTAGGGTGACCCCAGATTTCTCTGTATTGATTCTTTCCCTCTAGAAGGAAGCTGTACCTCCATGGTTTAGAGGGTAAAGACGCTGTGGTTAAATGCCTCTCACCACTGCGAGTTTCGAATCTCACTGGAATCTTGAGTTGTAAGTGTGAACGTGTCGATTCTTAGGCCAAACAAAATAATATGTGGTTCAGGTAACACTGGCAAAAAAAAAAAGGCTAGGTAGGTAGGCAATTTTTTTTCTCAAAAAGAATTCAATTCTGATAATGAATTGATTTTTTTGCATTATCAACAAACATTATTTTTTTTTAATTTTTGCATAAAAAGTTTTAGGGTCGGGCCCCTTAAAATAGGGTCGGTCGGGTTACCTAAACAACACAAAAAAAATTATGTGGCCTTATGGATGGCGAAAGGTATGCAGTACTGGTTCTACCCAGGAAAAAATGGGTGGTCTGCCTCCACCACAAAACAAATCAACTGTCATAATTATATAGCCCAAAATGTGCTAAAATGATTAAACACCATTCAACCAACCATCTCCCTGAAAACAACACCATTCAGCAAACTATCTCCCTGAAAACAACACCATTCAACCAACCATCTCCCTGAAAACAACTCCATTCAACCAACCATCTCCCTGAAAACAACTCCATTCAACCAACCATCTCCCTGAAAACAACTCCATTCAACCAACCATCTCCTTGAAAACAACACCATTCAACAGACCATCTCCCTGAAAACAACACCATTCAACAGACCATCTCCCTGAAAACAACACCATTCAACCAACCATCTCCCTGAAAACAACACCATTCAACCAACCATCTCCCTGAAAACAACACCATTCAACAGACCATCTCCCTGAAAACAACACCATTCAACCAACCATCTCCCTGAAAACAACACCATTCAACCAACCATCTCCCTGAAAAAACGTCTCTAAAAACAATATTTTGATGACCCTTTAATTTTTATTTCCACTGGAGTCATATTGCCAAAAGGGCATCAGACTTAGAGTGACCCATGTTGTTTGTACTGTAATACAAGATGTACAAGAAAAACTTGATGCAAAGCATCAATTCGGCGCCAAAATTTTGAAGAATTAAAACATACGTTATTAAATAACAGTACACGTGTTTATCAGTTCTTTTAACTATCTTATCATCAGTACTAAACCTTGGTATATTTAGTGGTCATGGACATAATATTAACAAACGTTGCTATGTTGACTTGGTTAAATGTATTTTGAATTAACTAGGTCATTCAGACAATTTTCCAAACGGTTTCGTTGCAGGACTTTCCTTAAAATGTGTTAAATGAATTGACTGCATTAGGTTTAAATAAATAGTTTATGGAAAGATAAGGTGATGAATGCCGAGTGATTACAAAGTCGTTGTTGAAACATTTGCAGAGAAAGCTAAGTAAGCCAAGAATTAATGGACAATGCACTTCACATATCTGTTTGAATTTTTAACGTCGTTTTTATGCCATGAAGGGCCAACAGACGATCAGTTTTAGACTAATTGTTTTTGTTTTGTTATTAAACCTAGTACTGTATCACATGAACCATCTATACAGGTAACTGATAATCTACTCATTTGAATTAGTGGCTGGAGACGAGGGACAATAAGACACAATGTTGCATGTCAATCATTATAAAGGGTGTACGCTATAGAAATAGTGTCATGTTTAAAGACAACATGGTACTGTCTGAGGATCCAACTGACCTCTGGATTCAAAGCCCAGTGCGCTACTAACAGTGGTAATGCCGACTTTTTCAGTTGTAATTTGAAATGAATCTGCTATTTAATAGCACTTGTGAATATGATCATGATATTTTTATTTATACCCGTAAAAAAAACTCAAAAAAAACACACACAAATATACAGTTTTATAAAAAAAATTGGCACAGGAAGAAAACAATTTAATAAAATGGGTATTCAAGCACATGGACAGGTAAAAATTTAACTGAGATTATTGGAATTTTAAAAAGAAAATTGGTAAATGTTTATATTTATGTTTGTCGGCCTGTCCTAAGGGTCTGGTGCTGATTCTAAGATATCCAGGCACCAAGTGCCTATTGGACTGCTACAGTTAGGATGATGTTCGACATTTCCATGAAAATGGGAGTAATGCAGAAATGACCGCGCTCGACATCTCCATAAACATGAGAGAAATGCAGAAATGACTGCGGTCGACATCTCTATGAAAAGGAGATAATGCAGGAATAACAGCACTCGAAATCTCTGTAAAAGTGAGAGTAATGCGCAATGACAGCGCTTGACATCTCCATAAAAATGGGAGTGATGCAGAAATGACAGCGCTCGACATCTCCATGATAATGGGAGTAATGCAGAAATGACAGCACTCGACATCTCCGTGAAAATGAGAGTAATGCAGAAATGACAGCTCTCGACATCTCCATGAAAATGACACCGCTCGACATCTCCATGATAATGGTAGTAATGCAGAAATGACCGCTCGACATCTCCATGATAATGGGAATAATGCAGAAATGACAGCGCTCGACATCTCCATAAAAATGAGAGTAATGTAGAAATGACAGAGCTCAACATCTCTATGAAATGACTGTATTGCAGGAATAACAACGGTCGAAAAACTCTGTAAAAGTGAGAGTAATGCGCAATGACAGCGCTCGACATCTCCATAAAAATGGGAGTCATGCAGAAATGACAGTGCTCGACGTCTCCATGAAAATGAGAGTAATGCAGAAATGGCAGCGCTCGACATCTCCATGAAAATGAGAGTAATGCAGAAATGGCAGCGCTCGACATCTCCATGAAAATGAGAGTAATGCAGAAATGACAGCGGTCGACATCTCCATAAAATGGGAGTAATGCAGAAATGACAGCGGCCGACATCTCCACGACAATCGGTGTAATGCAGAAATGACAGCGGTCGACATCTCCATAAAATGGGAGTAATACAGAAATGACAGCGGTCGACATCTCAATGAAAATGAGTGTAATGCAGAATTGACAGCGGTCGACATCTCCATGAAAATAGGAGTAATGCAGAAATGACAGCAGTCGACATCGCCATGATAATGGGAGTAATGCAGAAATGACAGCGGTCGACATCTCCATAAAATGAGAGTAATGCATGAATGACAGAGGTCGACATCTCCATAAAATGGGAGTAATGCAGAAATGACAGCGGTCAACATCTCCATGAAAATGGGAGTAATGCAGAAATGACAGCGGCCGACATCTCCATGAAAATGGGAGTAAAGTAGAAATGACAGCGGTCGACATCGCCATGAGCACATGTAAAACACTGGGCGTGAGACATACACCCGTGAGGAATTTCCTAACTAGGCATGGGACCCTTACGAGACATTTTGAAATGTCAACTTTGGTCGGACACCCGCAACCCCCCATAACAAACCGTAAGGATATACTTTAAATCGAGAGAATTTATTTAGTGTAGATTTATTTAAACCGTTTCCATTTATTTAAATTTGGTGCAGTCCATGTTAAATAGTGAAAAAAAATCATGTTTTTGATCTAAATATGTTTTTTTAAAACAGCGCACTATTGTTCCATTTCATAATTTCAGTCCTTATTTATTTTGAAGAACTTTGCCGCGATGTGTTGGCGAACATTGCCGCAACTTTGCAGCGAACATCACCACAAGCATCTCCAGAACAGTGCAGAGAAACATTTTATGCAAATGAAGTTTGCTGCAAAGTTGCAGCGAACATCGCCAGAAGATTACAGCTAAAAGCATTATGCAAATGAAGTTTGCTGCAAAGTTGCCGCACACTTTTACCATGCAAATGAGGTCTGCGGCAAAGTTACGGTGAACATCGCCGGAACATCACCAGAACCTCATTTGCATATTTGTTCGCTGCAACTTTGCCGCAGACCTCATTTGCATGATAAAAGTGTACCGCAACATCGCCGCAAACTTGTTCGCCGCAGCTTTGCAGCAATGTTTGCCGCAGAGTTGCAGCAAATAGTCGCCAGAAGCCTATATTTTTGGTAAGGGTAAGGTTATACATAAGTTAATTTTATAACTTAGTAAATGACATGATCCACCCAATTTGAACAAACTTGAAAGGTCAATGCTAAGATGCTTAACATAATGTTTCATGAAAATTTCAGTGTTGGTTACTGAGAAGAAGACAGATGGATGACAGCCTATGGTAAAGCTGATCTTGCACAAGCCAGTTCAGCTTAGAAAACAATATAAAATGCAGTGTCCAATCTAGGATCTAAAAAGCAGGGGGGATTTTCCCCCCTTCCTCTAAAAATGTGGGGGGATTTTCAAAAGTAAAGGGGGATGGGTTCAAACAAATCTATTACACCCTTTTCATAACACCATTTCGACTGGAAGTCGCATAATTTTGAATATTTTTGATTCCGAGTCTGCGCTCATAAATCTACTTTCGTTTTCAATACATTTGTCTGCATTTGACAGTCAAAATGAAGCATTACAAAATTAGCGATTTCCCGTAAACGAAATTTAAATGCCAAAACTTTCCGATATATCATCGTATTTTCTCATTTCTTAGCAACATTTAATGTAATTTGGCAATAATAATTAATCAAAACGATTTAAAAACGAGAACAATGTGAAAACATTTGAAACGCAGATATTACGATCGATAAATTTCGTTAATTTTTCTAAAATTCGTATTACGCATTTGCCTCGTTTTCAGTCAAAATACAGGGAGACATCGTTTTAATGAAATGATTTTGTATAATTTTTGAATTATTGGTGCATCATTTCTTACAGAAATTCAAGAAATCGCTAAGCAGTTTTATCTCTTGTGTTTTATATCTTATTCTGGTGCGTTTTATAGCATGCTTTAAATGCCATTTAAACATTTTTAATTACAATCCAAACATACTCAACTATAAGTCCTTTTGATTCCCCATGCACCCATGCCTAAGGTCAAAGTACTACCACAGTATGTCCGGCGCCCTCAAGGGGCGCCGAACAATAACCATCAATCATCGGCCATGTATGGTGTCCAATTATCTGTAAAAACTCAGTTTTTGTCTTATTTAGATGGATGGTTCTGTTGACTTCATTTATATCTTGAAATGGTCCATATTACAAAGATTGCATTTGATTTATTGAGAAATGAAGCCAATTACGAAGAAGAAAAGGCAGACAGAAATATATATATCCTACTGCCATTCTTTCTTGGTGTGCAAGATAATTTGTTTGTTTGGTGTTTAGCATCATTTTCCAGCACATTTTAGACTATGTATGATGGTCAATTTTTTTGTGGTGGAGACAGACCACCCGCTTATTCCTGGGTATTACAGTCGATTCCGTTTAATCGCATATTGGTTAATCGCATATTTCGGTTAATTGCATAAAGTTTTGAAACACAAAACCATTCGTATTCTTTTGCATGTAAAAACATACGTATAATCGCATATGTTTTTGTCATTAATTCCGGATAATTGCATAACGAAAATCTGGCTAATTGCATACTGAAAGTCAAATTTACCTGTATTTTTCAACTGCTAATTGATTGACGTGGTCAGCGAGATAAACCCGAGGCAAATTGTGGCAAACTGAATGACAAAAGGTGCTAATTACGTCAGTAACTGGTTTGTGCGGCTTCCGTAAAAATTATAAGGCATGACGATTGCTCACCAATTAGCATACACGATTTAATAAGTTTGTACGCTGGCTGTAGAGATGAATATGACATTGAGTAGCTCCTATAGGGTATTTAAGTTGAAAATCAGCCAATCTGTGCCATTCAATCATGTCTCTTAAACGGAAAAGAAACGATCTCTCTCTACAAGAAAAATACGAAGTTGTCAATTGAATTGAAATGGGGTTTTAAGGCGCACCAACACAAGAAAGGTTATATGGTGCCTAACAGGAATGAGCATGCCAGACTTTATTCTCCATGTACATTGAGATAAAATATGGAGAACGGGCCTAGACCCTTCTCACCCTGAACTGAAGAGTTGCTGCAAGTTCTATTGTAGATACTCCATTTACGCACGAAGTTGTCAAGCTTTTCGATGAGAAATTGTCACAGACGGAGATATCGAAGAAGCCGGAGTGTTCGCAGTCGCAGGTGTCATGCATCTCCAGTAAACGGGAAGCCATACAAGCATTTATTTTTCATGAGAATTACATGTATTGCAATAAAATAATAAAATAAACCTTTAGTATTATTATCACGGCTGTGTAATTCACACAGCAAGCCATAGCATTATGACGTAGATTCTGCATAAATACTGCATAAAACTGCATAAAATCTATCGAATATGCACAATAACAATCATTTTCGACATATTCCATAGAATTAACTCGCTTTTATGGAGTGTCTATGTAAGTATTAACAGAACAGTAAAATGAAAGTAGAAACGTGCATCACTGCATGTACAAAATGTTCAATTTCGGCTATTCGAATACTCGGGTTAATCGCATATATTTTCTTGACAAATGGGTTATGCAAATAACCGAAATCGACTGTACCAATTTAAAACATGAATTGGTTCAAAGATATAGATGAAATAATAATTTGTCTATAATAACTTACAAGCCTTATCAATCAGGCCATCAAGGAATCATTATCTGCAAGTTATAAATATCACTAAAATTTAATTTTTACGATTATCTTACAGCAGTATGTATTGTGTTGTTTAAATGGTTTGTTATATATGCAATTTGACAGCTTGAATGTATCACAGTATATGTAGGTGTACACAATCACTTACTTGACAATATGTACGTAATTCTTTAAGTTTTAAAATATAATTCTTAAAATTATTTTAATATATATATTGTTAAAATTAATGAGTTTTAAACATTAGTTTTATATTGTATACACATCACCTAAAGGTTGAATCAGTCTTGATCAATGTGTATCACATAACATGGCTTCTGAGAGTGAGTGCAATTATTAAAGCCATGACTTATTTCTCGTAATACACTAGTGTATTACAGATGCAAATGAGGACCGAATCACTGTGTATACAGTAAATCATTTAATCCCATTTGTTTGCATGGTATATCATACGGTACATTCAGACGCCTTAATTATTTATCATTATTTTATCATTATTTGATTTGGGGTGGGGGAGCATAGTGCTACTGTTAGCAGTGGTGCTCTTATTAGAGGCAGTACGGTACACTCTAAAACTTAGTAAACCTTACCCCGAAAGCAACCGCTGTGAGGAAGCTATCCAGCTGGTTTGTGGAATGCCGGTGGTTCAACCCAGGTACCGCCTGTGCACGAAAAATGCCCGTAAAGGCACCTGGGGTCTTCATCCACCAATGGAAGCTGGAAAGTCGCCATATGATCTTAGCTTTTGGTGCGACTACTGGTATAAAACCCAATTCAATTCAGTTCCCCGATCACCTGCATGGTCAACTTTTCTGAAGAGTTACACTTGTATTACTTGTATTGTTACTGTGTTTGAAATTATTCACTACTTAATTCTCACCATTATTCCACAAAATATGACCTATTTATTTGACAATGTGCTGTCAGTCCAATGCTATAAGTAATATCACAATAGAATATTTCTTGTATCATTCATTGTCCTCTTGTTTCTGTTAAATTACTCACCTGAATCCACTGGGCAGATTGAAAAAAAAAAGAGCTTGTTGTATTGATCCTGTTTTTTCTGCCATAAGAAGAACAAACTGTGTTCCTCAGATTTAATCTATCACTGAGACCATACAAACAGAACTAATTAACAGCCATTGAAGGTGAAACCTCTAAACAACAGTCAATCACCACCAAAATGCCTTAACAAGGTCAATAGTCATCACTGATGGACTAGATAGGGTATGGCTGCTGACAAATGGATGCAAACATCAAAGCCTTGGAGAGAGAAACGCATTCCAACCATAAAAACATTTGCAAAACATATAGCTTTCTAATTGCGCCTGTTTCCCCAAGTGGATTTTGTTGAAGCTTTCCTGACAGGCCTGAGTCCCATCATTGGTGAGTCTGCTCCATAGCTTATATGATATTATGCATGCAAAAATATGAATGTATTTATAAAGACCATGTCAGTTGTTGTTGTTTTTCTATATTTTGGGAACATAACTCATACCATACCATCACAACTGGGAATTTCAGTAAAACATTTATTCCTCTGTGGCCGGGATGATTCAGACGTTCCTTGCCTCTCACCGCCGCAGGTTTGAATCCCATTGGGAGCCTATATATAGCCATATAATTAGCTAAAATGATGTAAAACACTATTCAACAACAGCAACAACATCATTTGTTTAAATAAAATTGTATCTTTAAAGTCAGAATATGGTTATTGTTAACCTTAACGGAGATGATAGAGACTTTGTGTCAAGTATTTGTGTATAATATTACCGTCAAATGTGCATTAAATCACCTGATGTACCCAGCCGTTAATAGAAACAACTGATTAGAAACGAACGTTTCGTTAAAAAGGCACACTGACTTTTTAACTTTTGTATTTACATAAACAATAAATGTGCTATATATAAACCATTTGGATCTGCACACTTTCTGTGTTGTGCTTAGCGTCGGTGCAGCATGTAGGGGATACAGCGTAATTAGTACACAAATATTTATTTGGCATCGTGTATAGTTTAATTCTATTCAGTTGATTTGTTAGCGTAATTCTCTAAGTTGTAACGCTTCGGAATGCTTCAGTTTATGTTTTAATAAGCATATTCTGCCTTTAATACTGTTTACAGTGCTCTGTAATAAAGCATGACATTTCACAGAGCTATGCATTTTCAGAAACGATAATTACGTTTCCTGAGGGATTTTAATGTAAATTTGACGGTAATATTATACACAAATACTTGACACAAAGTCTCTATCATCTCCGTTAAGGTTAACAATAACCATATTCTGACTTTAAATCAAATGGAAGTACATTATAATGGCTTAAAATTTATAGTGTTTTGACAACCACAGTTTGTCAAGATTATATTCAGTCCCTTTAAAGGATCAAATTTATAAAGATGTAATATGCACTTAGCTTTATTTATTTTTTAAATATTTCTGCAATGAAATAATTAAATTAGTTTACACTTCCTTCCGCTGCATGTAGTTATCAAGTCTGGATTTGTTTGCACTTGGTGTTTGAAGTAATGTAGTCAATATATTGCCTTTGAAGATCTGGTTTGTTATTGTTGCTTCTCTGGTAAATTGTGTATGTAACAATAAACACATTGTCCATTTTCGAAACTGGTACTTGGGAGACAAGTTTTTTTCAGTCCATTAACACAACATGGATATTACATTTGGTCTACAATACAATTTATTTGATATCAAATTTATTGTGCAAATATTGCAGGGATGAGGACTGCTTTGATCAATACCTTTTCTATTGCCTCCAGTCTGTTGTTGGCCCATTTATGTCATAAATATCATGGTTAATTGGATATTTTTATTTTATTGCAGTATCAGCTTTCAGATTGAAATGTAAATGTATTTAAAGGGACTGGAAGTAATTGATGCCAGTACAGATATAAGAGAAAATGCTGGTAATGCACTTCAGCACCATGAGCCACAATATTTAGTTGGGTTGAATCAGGAAGACTCGGTTATTTGTGTTGTTCAATCATCAATATTAATTTATAATCATGGGGTTCATATTGCTGGCAATGAACATACATGTATTATTAAATAAACGTTTATTTAGATCACAAAACAACAACTTGTTATAGTCTTAAAGATGAATTAATATAATTTATATGCACTAAAAACTGACGTCTTCAAGTTTTCTTGGCCAAACTATTTCATGAACAATAATTAGAATGATTCTTTTATGGGACCTAGTTGTACACTGAATATGCAACTGATTGTTTACTGATATTTGGATTGTCAGCAACTGATTGTTTACTGGTGTTTGGATTGACAGCAACTGATTGTTTACTGATATTTGGATTGACAGCAACTGATTGTTTACTGGTGTTTGGATTGACAGCAACTGATTGTTTACTGGTGTTTGGATTGACAGCAACTGATTGTTTACTGGTGTTTGGATTGAGAACAACTGATTGTTTACTGGTGTTTGGATTGACAGCAACTAATTGTTTACTGGTGTTTGGATTGACAGCAACTGATTGTTTACTGGTTGACAGCAACTGATTGTTTACTGGTGTTTGGATTGAGAGCAACTGATTGTTTACTGGTGTTTGGATTGACAGCAACTGATTGTTTACTGGTGTTTGGATTGACAGCAACTGATTGTTTACTGGTGTTTGGATTGTCAGCAACTGATTGTTTACTGATATTTGGATTGAGAACAACTGATTGTTTACTGGTGTTTGGATTGACAGGAACTGATTGTTTACTGGTTGACAGCAACTGATTGTTTACTGGTGTTTGGATTGAGAGCAACTGATTGTTTACTGGTGTTTGGATTGACAGCAACTGATTGTTTACTGGTGTTTGGATTGACAGCAACTGATTATTTACTGGTGTTTGGATTGACAGCAACTGATTGTTTACTGGTGTTTGGATTGACGTCAACTGCTTGTTTACTGGTGTTTGGATTGACAGCAACTGGTTATTTTCTAGTAAATTGGATTGACACCCATAGCTCTTCGCCTCATGTCCATTTAAAGTTAGAGCAATACTTGATCTTAATGGCGTGGCAAGGTGGTGGGGATGAACACTCTAAGGGAACATAGTTTGAAATAAAGCTATCCCCATTATACCCAGATGCCAGAATGTCATGTCTTTATACCAAGGAGGTGGAATCACCCACATAAACACATGTAATCTACTGGATGTCTGGTATAATGTCAACAGTTGTATGCATGAAGACATTTTTGAATTAACATTCATTCAATGATTGATAAAAACATCAACTCACAAAATGTCAATTATATGCAAGAAAAAGATTGATCATGATATCCAGTTAACCCTTAACCCACCAAGCACGACTATATAAATAGCCTTTGCGTCCATTGTAAAACCAGATCAGCCTGCGAGTACCTTGCAGGCTGATCAGTTACAATGTTTGGCTGCTGATCAGTCATTTCCCCCAAAACACCCCTTTTAAGTTGTCACATAAATGGAATGGTCTTAATTCAAAGAAAGAACAGTCCATTATATATATGTAGCGGGTTAAGGGTTAATTAAGGTATGTAAATTCCAACCCATCGGTATTACTGCTTTAGGCAGAAATTCTGTTACAATCAACCTATTTGGTTGGATGTTGTTATACATGTTAGGCCATATATGACGGTGTTTTAGTGGTAAAGTCAGACTATCCCATGTTTCCTGGGTAGAACCAGTACTGTATACCTCACGCCATCCAAAAGAATTGCCACTTTCTCGTCGAGAAGTCGAGTCGAGCTGCCAGTGGGGATTCGAACCCGCAGCGGTGAGAGGCGAGCAAGTTATATAGGCTTATTTGTCACATTGTAGGGAGTCAAATAATCAGAAATCAATAACTGTTCATCAAACAACCAAATAAGGATGTTTTCCTGCAGTCTGTGTTCTTGCCTCTCACCGTTGCAGGTTCAAAATCCACTAGGAGCTGAGAACTTACCAAGTGAGAAAGTGTTAATTCTTACGAATTGCGGGAGGTATACAGTACTTGTTCTACAGAGAAAAAATGCAATGGTCTGACTCTTAGTACATGAACATATTCTACACACAACTGATGAGTACGTGACAGCTGACAATAGAACAAACCATAAATTCTTTGATCTGCAAAATTTTGAAAGCTGTATATTTATGTTTCGCTACACATTGAAATAAATATTTTGTGTTTTTCTTATATTATTTACATTTTTTAATACACATAGAAGAAATCTTTTTCTTTTTTTGGCTAATTTATTTGCGTAAATTACGCAGATATACAGATTAAATCTTCAGCTCTGTGACGGTCTGTTATTTTGTGGTTGTGATGCAAGACTCGATTAGAACATATTCCGAACAAATCTACGCCTGACAAATGAACATTTCATGGATGGGTTTATGTTTATGTCTTAAAATGTGTTGAACAAAATATATAAATAATAGGTACTGTAATACAGTCTGTGTATTAATATCTTGTCTAATTTTCCCGTAAACAAATCTAAAACATATCATCAGATAAAAGCGTTCTCGGGCGGAAAAATGTATAAACATCGATCACAGTGTAAATAAAATTACGAGTTGTCTTTCCATGAATGAAAACGTTTCTTCCGAGTCAATTGTTTGGGAAGTATGTTTTGCTTTAATTGACCAATGTGTTGCAAAGTAAAAAAAAAAAGAAACACAAACAAAACAACACACATAATTATGTGCAAAGACACATGATTAGTTGAAACTGTATAATCATTCTGAATAATTGAAGGAAAAAAGCAAATGTAAACAAATGAAGGGTAAAAATACTGATAAAAAAAATATAATTGAATTGAATTGAATGTTGTTTAGTGGCTCATCAACACAGTATAGGTTATTTAGAGCCGCCCCAGAGAGAGGGGAAGAATACATAGGAATCCGGGAACCTGCCCTACTCTTATTATGGAATAGATTCCTATGGTTCTTTAACATGCTCAGAGGATAGACCGATACACGGGACCGCCCGGTTTACGTCCCCATCCGACGGACGAGGCTAAGGTAAAGTGTCTTGCCCAAGAACACACCGATGGAACTCAGTGGCACCATGGAGGATTGAACCCGGGGCCACAGGTTACAAATCCGCCGCGCTACCGACTGCGCCACGCCAGCCCCGAAAAAAACACCAGTAAAATCCTTATCTAAAGCTCTGCATCATATATAGCCTAACATGTGCTAAAATTGAGGTAAAACACCATTCAAACAAAAACCACGTGATGTTTTTTCCAGTATAACCAAATATAAAGGAGTTGTACGGGCTGGGATTATAGGCTCGATCTCAACTCATAAACTTGTTGTACATAGTACAGAGAGATCTTTAGAGACCCAGTAAAGGTGTGCAACTCTAGGTAACAATACTAATTAAATAATTTTGGGTAATTAATATAAAGTGTAAAACCAATATAATTTATTTGTGTGAAAGGAAAGCAGTGAGGAATGGCAAATATTGTTAGTATCTCTGTTTTGCATTGCAGTTGCTGCCAACAGACTATTGCGTATCTTTATAACAATTCCTGATAGGAAAAATTAGTGTGAATTATCTTATGAATTGTGTCCATCAAAAATTAGGGTATATTTGCAATCCTAGTAGATAGTATATATAAAGATGTTGTGGCAAAAGTCATGGAAGTATATGACATCTTAAATGTTTTAAATTCATTTCGTCATCTTTCATCAGTTTTTGCGCACAATATGACGTATTTATGTGTCAACGTGCCATAAAACACCATTCATTCATTCATTCATTTTTGATATCCGCATTTTGTATACATGCTGGTAAATCTTATAAATAAAAGTGCATCTTGGCATTGTATCCAAGCATCATGCAAAGTTTCAAGACAACCCATCAAGATCTGTGGCGGAGTAAGACACACAAGATACGTTAACAATAATAATCAAAGAACAAAGAGCCATAACTCAGGTAATACTTAATTGATCATAACGATGGAGCAAAATGCACATCTTGGCATGTCATACAGAATCATTCTGTAAAGTTTTTAGACGAGACATCAGAAAATGTCGGAGGAGTTGGACACAAAGATGTTTTCAAAGAACAATTAAAGGGCCATAACTCTAGTACGGTAATACTCATTTGATTATAACAGGGGCATCCGTGGTCGAGTGGTTAGAGACTCTGACTTGAAATCACTTGCCCCTCACCGCTGTAAGTTCGTTCCCTCATGGGCCTAGGAATCTTTATGTGAGGAAGCAGCCAACTGGCTTGTGGAACCTCGGTGGTTCTACCCAGGTTCTCGCCCTTGCATGAAAATTGCCCGGAGGGCCACCTGGGGTCTTCTTCCACCAATGGAAGCTGGAAAAGTCGCCATATGACCTTAGCTGTTGGTGCGAGTATAAAATCCAATACAGTTTCAGTTCAGTTGACTGTAACATCTTTAACTATATGAGCACCTTGGCAGAATACATAATCATCCTATAAACTTTACAGTGTTTTGTATGGACAGACATAAGGACATATCTGATGTATGTGTGTTTCATTAAGCTACACGATAAAGCTTGGTTGTTGTAATGAATACAAGTCTATGTTTTTACAATTTGATGAATATTTTGTTGTTTGATTTTCAACGTCATTTTTCGGCACATATTAGGCTATGAATGACGGTCGATTTTTTGTGGTGGAGGCAGACAACCCACTTATTCCTGGGTAGAACCAGTACTGTATACCTCCCGCCATCCATAAGAATCAACACTTTCTCACAAGTTAGAAAGTGTCAGTGAGGAAAGAGAAACAATTATTTGCTATACAATTTGTAATTAAAATTGTGTTCAAATCAGTAGTCTGGTCTGTCTGATGGAGAGGTTATCTGGGTGCATGATGTCATGATCTTCCTGGCATGTAAAACAACCAGATAATTCTACTTAATAGAAAAAGTGTCACTCCCTGTGGGAATTAAAGCTCTAAATAACCTTACAATTATGTGATGATGAGCCAGCCATTTAATCACAATTCAATTAAAAGTATATACAAGCAAGGTTTTACACACCCAGAGAAAACAGCATTATATCTGGGTAGGATCTGGGAACAATGTTTAACATAATAACAGATCAAGTCACGTGTGTTAAAACAATATTTTTTTTTTTTAAAAAATGTTGTCAAAAAGACTTAATCATGGCACGACCATTTTTTCTTACCCGACCGTTTCTTCCCAGCTTTTACCATCAGTTCTTCCTACCAAACATTTTGAATCAAGGTGGACGACCTCACTTTGTTCTGGTCAAATCCTTGACATGCGTTACATATTGATTACATTTTCACCTTTGTAGCACGACATTCTGGAATTACACTTCAGCACAGACAATTGTTCACATGTAAAGGATGCGTGTGCGTTAGCATGTGCATCACAACACAAATGAACTGTTCACTGCTACCATGTGTAATTATAAGGTTTCATTATCAACGTGAAAAACTCAAAGAAACTGTTCATTGCTACCTTACCATGTGCAATTCTGAAAACCATATAAGAGTCGCTGCAATTCCAGCAGCGAATCACTGAGTAAGCCCAGGAGACAAAATGATATAGTGCAACATTTATTATGTCATTTTATGTATTCTTTTATGTGCTATCCAACTTTAATTCCAACATTGTTGTTGCTAATCCAACTTTTAATGGGACACACAGCAATCTTGATTTTTTAAAAACTCAGGGGTACCATTAATTTTTCTGCATAACTACCATTAATGTTCAATCGTTAATATTAATTATAAGAATAGTTCAAAGCAAATTGTTTTTGCATATTTTTAACTGTTGATAATTTTGCACCAATAATATATTTAAACTTATTGTAGAATAAAAAAAAAAAAACTCAAACTTTTATTTAATTATATGCAGTCAGGTTTAAAGTCAAAAGGATACTGGATCAATAAATCGAGACTCGAACGATAAATAAATCGAGACTCGAATCTCAGTGTTTGATAAACATTTCAAGATTGCCTTGTGTCCCTTTAAACGGAGTACATCAGGATTTTTCTAGAAATATCTTAACTTATAAAAATGTTCCAATTCATGATAAAATACTTATATCCATCAAAATATGATGTTCGAACCATATTGTTAAGGTTTAAACTTCGAATACACCATATAGCTAGGACGGAATCGGGCATACAATGCTGAAATTAACCCTGGTGCGTAACCTAGGATAGCACGTATTACTGTACAGAATGAATTTCCTTGTAACTAAGGTGTCATTTTTAGGATCATTCATTATGTTTAGGCGCTTTAAAATAGAAGATATCATTAGTTGTCAATTTTAAGTCGGACCCCTAGACCCCTTTGAAAAGCCTGATGTACTCCCTTTAATAGAGCCTTGCTGTTATTATCCAACTTCCAGCATTGTTATTTCTGTACAATCTGCCATATCTCCAATCTCAGAATATGATGAAACAATATAGCAACAGTATCTCCCCCATCATCAGCAAATTTCCCACAATAATTAATAATATCAGCCATTCACATCTTATCTGACAATTGAACATGTAGCGGAATATTACGAGGGAGCCTTTAGATATGAAAGTAAACATAAGTTTGCAATTCAGGTGTGCAGTATTTTGCCATGTGCTCAGAACTATAACTTTCACCCACATCACCAACATCACCATCATCATCATGAACCAATGAGTTTGCCACAGAACAAACGAGGAGTTATAGCTCTTACGAAATACCTACTTTTAAACCTTTTACTTGGAATATTTTTCCTTGGATTAAACCCAAGATGTGTAAAAGTGTTGTTTTCCGTAGACATCTATAACGGTGCCAGGAATTATATTGTTTGTTTATTGGAATATTGTGTTCAAATGAATTAGATAAATAAATAAAACCATGGAGGAATATATCAGAAAGAATCTGGGAGTAAGTGACCTTAATGTATTTTTTTTGTTATTAATGGTGTTTGTTATTTGAAATACTTGTTTTATATATTTATTTATTATTATGTTAATTTTCTGTCAAATGTAATAAAGCTGGTTCTCAATTGTTGTATTATAAGATTTATAAATTATTTATAAAATTTATTA